>JAFBJS010005634.1:5000-22502 GCA_016785265.1 Paraplagusia blochii
TACTAGCAGGAATTGAAGAAAGACTCAAAGATTTTTTACAACAGCGACATTTTACCTCCGGCCTATTGTGCTTTGATGAGCAAAGACACATTTTGACAAATAGATAATTATTAAGTAATAAATAATTGTAGGTTTTTAGCCCAAATAATTGAAATTTAATTCTTTGTCAAAATAATTATTACAGAATTACAGTAGTAGTTCAGTTCCTACGCATCATACAGTATGTCAACCAGTGTAATGAGTTTCCTGCCAACATCTCATTTTCTTTATGTGTACATTAGTCAAAGACCAAGGCCAACAGCACAGGCAGTACAAGCTGCCCCTCTTAATGTAAGGCAAGGGCACTAGCCGTCTTCTCTACTTTTTCACCAAGCAGTAATGGTTGTTATTATCTTCTGCTCCATCTTCTCGACCTTGTTTCTTACATCATAGTGGCTTCACTAAAGCTTTTTAAATAGAGAAAAACTATCAACTCGGAACACAGACAAACAGACAATAATTTAAAAACCTTCCTCTCAAATAGTAAACGTCTCAAAGCTTTTTTCTCCAAACAGACCTGGAACATCCAGCGGATGTTGGCCTTCACCATCTCCAGGGCCCATTACAGTCCAAATAAAAGGAGGAGTTATAAACAGATATCCTCCAACAGATGGACATCTGCTTGAATTCTGCAGACAACCATCAGAAATGTTATTACCCAAACACATTCTTCAGACTAACAGCAAAAACCTAAAGCTATTGCTGCCATATGGTCAGCTCACCGAGCTTCACGCCCCATTAGACGAGGACGCTCGCTCTCCACACCACCCACTGGTAGCCGAGTCCGACCACTCGCTGCAACCGAGTGATGAATGAGTGCAATTGGAGTGAGCCATAATAATCCAGAGCCACGGTGTAAAATTAATGTTTAAGATGGAAACTCACATGATTTCTTTTTATTTTTTTAATTATAAAGCATTTCTCAGATTTATTGTTTTTCTTTTTGCTTTATAACTGCCATGAGAAATGGTAGAAAGCACTTAACCGAGTAATTACTCAACCTTACCAAAATAAAAAAAACAAAAACAGATGACCTCCAGGCTCACCATCAGCAGTTCAACAGGAAAGGGTTTTTTTGTAATTAAAAATAAACAAATGTCTTGAAAAAATGATGACACAGGTCGTGGTTTCAATCAGTAATGTGTGGACTACTGTACCACCATGACGCCCACATATAACTGGGTTTAAAAAAAAGTCATAATTATTAGGCACATCGGTTCAAGCAATGTTTTAGTGTAACCTAAAAGTTTTGAAAATGTCACAAAATAGACAAAACACAGACAAAATTGTCCTCCAAATGTAGAAAAAGACAGAAAAGATTAGCCTGGAAGGTAGGAGACAGAATCAGTCTTTAAGAAGCGTAAGGAGTTTGTTGACAAAAGTCAAAGGCATGAGTTTGGGTTAAGAATTGACGATATAAGAAATAACATTCAAAATTATAGGGTAATTGAAAAAAAAAAAGATGGTTTTTGTCAAACCAAAATATTCGTCAATCCATTTTCACCTGCTTCCAATCACTGCCAGGTGACAAAAGTCCCCAACACTGCCACCCAAATCACATTGCACCACACCTTCCTCCAGGTGGTGAGTCCACTGGAAGCCAACCGTCCTAACCGGAATTTGATTTTGCCCAGTGGGTGAACCCTGATTTTAACACCAATGATAGAAACACTGATATATAATTAAACTTAATTATGAGCCTTTTTTGTTGTTATTATATTTGTCCAGATTAATGTAGATTAAGTGAAAGCAGACTTTTAAATGGACAAGAAATTAAAGAAAGAGTGGTCTAATATTTTTTCCATGATTAATTGATTAATTCTTGGATTAAAAAATCAAACAAAGGCAGGTAGACACTGTTCGACTTTTTTGTACGATCCAATGGTTGGGTGTGATTGGCCATACACGACGCGTCATACCTCTGTAGACAGAACTGCTTTGGATAAAAGTGTCTGCCAAATGTACTGTACATTATTGTAATATAATGTAAAGTAAAACAAAACAAGGAGAGGACAGAAGAAGTGGGTAGTGGGAGATGCACAGATGCTCATAGTTTCTCTCTGAGACACAACGAGAATAATGCTCAGAAAAACAAAAAATGCCTTTTTTTTCCCACCTGACAATTGTTCCATTCTGTGAGCAGAGACTGAAAAGACAAGGTGACGACAATGAGGTGTATGGACCTCGCAGACGTCAATCTGGTCTGTCTGGTCTGCCAGTTCTACCAGGTTGCTTTCTATTTTTTATTTTTTTATTTACAGTTTACATTGTCAACAAAGGTAAAAAAAAGTTGAATAAATAACTACAAATATTATAATAAATATGAATAAATAAGAGAGATAAAAAGGGAAAGAGGAGATAGAAGTATCGCTGTATCTCACATGTGGATGGTGATAATTCCCTGTCTTAACCCCCTGGACACTGCACGACTGGGCCAAAAATTGGACCTAATCACAATATAGACCAGGCCTGGGCAATTATTTTGACTCGTGGGCCACAGCTGGTACAAAAATTCGAGTCACGGGTCAAATCATGATCAGAAAGATTGAGTATTTCCCTGCACTAAGATAAATGATGTGTAAAGTATTGAATAAAGGCAATTATTTTAGCCTCTTTGAGATTTATTGGGGAAATGCTGGCTTTGCAGGGAAAAGGTAGAAGGATAACAACAGTATAATTTGGACAAGTCTGGCGGGCCGGATTAAAATGCCAAACAGGCCGCATCCAGGCCCCCGGGCCTTAGTTTGCCCAGGTCTGATATAGACCTAAAAGGTGTTGCAAAAAGGTGTGTAAAGCGTACACCCGACTTTAACCAACCAAATAAGCTTGTTAAAATTTAGCAATATTGCAAAAAGTGTGATAATAGTTTCAACTATGGATATTGCGCAATAACAGTAACTATAGTAACTGTAACTATACTGTATGCCGAATAAAGAGTGATGATGAAGGTATAGAATTACAACCATAACCAGTCCTCATCATAATAAGACAGAACTTAAACACCAATAGTGAAGGTGCTCACTGTCACTGGTGACAGGTCAACAACGTAACCTGTTCTTGGGTATTGACGGAAACACTCTGACAGCTGTGCAGAATAGAAATCCTAAAATGATGTTTCCACACCAACCTCCGCAATGCAGAGTGGGTGGAGGCGTCACAGCCCACTAGACGGAAGACACTTCAAGGACACACATTGTGAAGACCAAACCACAGGACACAAACCTCTCATCAACAGTTCAAACCAAATAGTTTTGACAGACAACTGGAATCCAGTGAAAGCTTTGGGAAAAAAACAGGAAGCCTGTTAAAATACAGTCGATGCCACCGACATCAACCTTCACCATGTGGAGCTGGAGCTTCAACAAACCTCAAGTTGAGAGATTCTTCAAGGACAGAAGTGGAGAAAGTGAATCACAGACACAATTCACTCTGCAGCAAAAAGTATAGAAGTCAAACAACAAAAACTGCCAGAAGTAGTTGACTGGACTGAAGTTTCACCGTGGAAATACACTATATATACTGTGTAAATATATATTCTGTGCATAATATAGGAACCGTTATTGCTTGAAAATGTTGATGATTTGTTTTCAGGTTTAAGCATCACCTCAGATGTTTAAAAGTTTTGATAAATGATTGCTTATTGTTGCATATTTAAGAATATTCCTGTTGACAGTGGTGGTTAAAGAAGCAGACTTTGGTGCACAAGGCTTCGGTTTCGGGTTCACCACCTGCAAGGTTGCCACTGAGGAGCTCTGATCATAGCACCGTCCCGACCCGCATAACTCCTTGTTGGCTCACCACCCTCACAGTGTGGTGCAATGTGATTTGGGTGGTGCTAGCTGCCCCTTCGACTCAACAACCGTATTTCAACCGTCAGTCTTCAGTGAGTGCTGTCCCCGAACATGTCAATTGTTCTTTTCTTCGACAAAGTCTGATCTCTCCCACTCGTGAATAAATACACACCACATTTTATTTAATTTAACTCTGTTACAAACTATTTAATAACTAATAACCATGACAAAACCTATTAGCAAGCTCCTTTCCATGGACATGTAGGATAATGCTGTCCATTTGTATTTCTGCCGTATGGGTTCAGACGCTTCAATGCAGAGAATGAAGAAAAATATAGTCGATATATTGAATGGTTAGAAATGATAATATGTATTTGAAATTATTTATAATTATTTATTTATAATTTAAGTCAAATAATTTTGCATGTAAAAAAATATAAGCGAAATGTTTTATGCTTTTCTAATCATTATCCTTCTGACACAATGAACAAACACACTGTACCATTAGAGCACTGCAGGGACAGTTGCTGGACATGGGCCTCTATACACTATGGAGATATTAAAGATTAAGATTAAGATTAAATGTATTTTTCTTCATTGTGACATTGTGATTCACACCACAGCACACAACGAAATGTCACCTCTGCATTTAAGCCATCACCAAAGTCAACAGTGTGTGGGGACAATATCATGCTCAGGACACCTCAGGGGCTTGGCAGTAGGGGGATTTGAACCAGGGGCTTCCTCAACCACCACCCGAAAACCACCAACTGCCCGAAAACAAAAAAAGAAATGCACCAAAAAGCAGACCTTTACAGCTAGACTAGTCTTTGCCACATTAGTGATGAACGGAGTGGATTTGTGATTAGTTTAACATCATTTTCATCAAAGAAAACATTTTTTTTCTCTCAAAAATAAAGAGAACCCAAACTTTTCAACAGTAGTGTAGATAAATAGATAGATAAAGATATATCTGTATAATATTCTAAGAAAATACTGTATCTTCTTCTTCTTCTCCTTTCAGCTTGTCCCCTTTATCAGGGGTTGCCACAGCGAGTCAACAATTTCCATCTCACCCTGTCCCCAGCTTCCTCAACTCCAACTCCAACCACCTCCATGTCCTCCCTCACTGCATCCATAAATCTCCTCTTCGTCTCTTACCTGGTAGCTCCATGTCTGGCATTCTTCTCCCAATATAATCACTGTCCCTCCTCTGAACATGTCCAAACCATCTCAATCTGTCTTCTCTAACTTTTTTCTCCAAACCTTCCTGTCTGTGTTGTCCCTCTAATCACCTCATTCCTGATCCTGTCCATCCTTGTCTCTCCTAAAGAGAATCTCAGCATCTTCAACTCCTCCACCTCCAGCTCTGTCTCATGTCTTCTACCTCTTCCTAGTGTCTCTAGTCCATCCATCATGGCTGGTCTCACTGTCCTGTAAACCTTCCCCTTCACCTTAGCTGACTCTCTTCTATCACAGATCACTCCTGACTCTTTTCTTCAGTTGTTCCATCCTGCCTCTACTCCATTCTTCACCTCTCTTCCACAGTCTCCACTGCTCTGAACAGCTTCAGTATCTAAACTCCTCCACCTTCTCCACCTCTGCTCCTTGTAATCTCACCACTCCACTGTTCCCCCAGCCTAAAATGAACAGCTAACCATCAACCATATACTCTACAACAAAGAAAACAATAACTTAAAGGTGCAAAAGAAATCAAACAACAGCTGAGGCTGCTTTTATTTATTTATTTTTATTTTATGTCTACGTTGCTGTAACCCACCGCCGTCTCTCACTGGGGACAAATACCCGTCCACTTTACTGCAGATTGTACAGGATCTTTCCCTCGGTGGATTATTCCACAGTTCCAGGATCAGTAATCTGAGCCTCTGCTCTAATTTGGTTAATTCAAGACACAGTTTGTTGTTTATGTGGCTGGAATCCCATAAGTCTTGTGGAAATGAAGGTGTTTACAGAAGCATGGCGGTGGCCTTTCCTCAGAGCCGTTCCACCACTTTACATTACAAAAGGGAGGAACGGTGGCAGGAAGAGGCTAATTATTCAACTGATATTTCCCATTCAGCCGGATAATGCAGCAGAGCTGGTGCTTGTTTATACGGCTTTTAGTTTCTGTGTTTTTAAGCAAACACAAGATTGACTTTTAATAGAACCCAAACAACACAGAACCTCCTGAACCCAGAGAAACGGCAGCCACCGGAGCCGGAGTGGAAACAGTGGCTGTCAAAACAAATAGGAAATCATTATTTTTGCCTTTTAACTAACAGGAAATAAGAGGCTAAAGGTTTTCTTTTTATTGCAGAATCAATAGGAAACATTTTATTTGAGCATTATTTTGCAACTTAGAGCTTGGCTTGTTTTTTCTAAAGTAACTGTCGGACAAGAGTGTAGAGTTATTTGTGCTTTAACACTAGCTGTGAACATCGCACGGCAGCTTTGTCCTGGACCAGCCATTAAAACCAAGATCTACATTATTCCAACATTTTAATTCACAATCAAATGTGACGACTTCTGTCTCTTTACGTATATGATTTTTTTTTTTCTGTTTTCCCTGTACTGAGATAATGGCCAAAGATCGCTGGTTTCTACTTCATGGTTCTTTGGATTGTACTTTAACATTTGTTCTTGCTAACAAATTAGTGGCAAAGTTGAGCGTATCTTTTGGTAGAACATCTTTTTTTCCAACTTTCAGCTGATAGGGTCTGCCAAAGGCTCATCTAAGGCCTAGCTGGGGGGTTATCATGGTTCTATGGTAGAGGTAGAAGCTCCCTCAGCCAGCCCTCCAGCCCTTCAGATATATGGACACACAGTACATTTACTTTACAGAGGCCCACTCTTTGTCTCCTTACTTTTTCAATCAACATCTGTCTTTCTGGTATACATGGGTAGAACTTATATATCTCGTGTTTATGCTTGCTGTATTGTTTAGATCTCAGAGTGAACTACATGTTGTAAACATTGTACAGAAAGTAATGTATGGACTGATGACTGATTGTCGCTCACGTCGATTTGGTTTCCGTTTTGAGCCAAACAAAATTTGATATTTTGAGCCGATTTTGCCATGATTTTTCAGCTTGCGCAACAAGCAGCAATCGATTTTGAGTTGTGTTGTGCAACTCACGTCGTGAAGGATATGCAGGGCTAGCTTGAGGAGAAAACCAGTCAACAACAAGGAGCAGTATGGTAGAACTGAGAGACCAGACCAGGGGTGGGCAAACTTTTTGACTCGCGGGCCACAACTGGTCCTAAAATTGAGCAGAAAAATGGACCAGTCGTTTAAAGATATTTGGCAACCTAAAATGCTACATTTCTAATACCCTTTATGACACCATTTACTGGGAAAACACAGGCATTGCAGGCAAAAAGGGCAGAAGTAAAATGAAAATATACATTCATTATTTAATTTGGACAAGGTTGGCGGGCCGCATTAAGAAGCTCAACGGGCCGCATTTGGCCCCCGGGCCTTAGTTTGCCCATGCCTGGGCCAGATTGACCACGTATGACTGGACATTTCTGGTCCATACACCATGGTCATCATCTCTTCCTTTGCAAGGAATGGCACTGGTGTCAGGGAAACACGTGTTTGTTTGATGAGCATTTTTCTCATTGTGTCTCAAAAAGAAACTGTGAGCATCATCTCTCACTACTGACTCATATCTCAACCAGTTCTGCATGAACTGGGTCATTGGCGTACCGTGCATGGTCAGACAGTGGGATCATACAGTGTGAGTCCACAACAAAGTTGTGAACTGATCACCACTGAGATTCAATCGTACAGTGTGATCGTTCGATCAGTGTATGTCCGGCTTTCGTTATTATAATCTCTGACACTCACTCACGACCTGCTTCTCCTCATCATCTTAGATCAGATGTATCCAATAGGTAGATGGGGATCTACCAGTAGATCTCCAAAGGAGTTCTGGTAGATCCTGAGCAATAACATAAAAAAATAATAGTAGTTGAAATTAAAAAAATTATCTATTTCACTGGGCTAAAGTGAGAATAATACAGGTATTGAATCACACTGGACTATAAGCCGCACCCAATACATTTTTAAAGGAAATAACAATATGTACATACACAACCTGCACCGGACTATTAGCCGCATGTGCCACATTCTTTTTGCATTTTCCATGATGAGGGTCAGTTTATGCTCATTTTATTTATGTACAAAGCGCATTACCGTGCGTTAAACTTCTTCTTCTTCTATGGTGTTTATTGGTGGTTGTGACTTGCGTCTTTCTCAACACCACCTGTCTCATTTTTCCCTTTCCTGCTCGAGCAGTTAGAAAAAATGCATACATTAGCTGCATCTCTGCATAAGCCGCAGGGTTGAAATTGTGTGACAAAAGTTGCGGCTTATAGTCCGGAAATTCTGCTAGGTAAATATATTTGGAGTTTTCAATCTAGGTAGATCACTTCAGCCTGGTCATTTGAAAAGTAGCTCACAAGACAATAAAGTGTGTCTTACATAAGACCCCTGTCTTATGAAGACATTTTTTTACTTAAAATACAAAGAGACCAGTTACAGAATAACTTAGAGAAGAATGCCTCACTATAAAAACACCAAACTTATTTTCAGTAAAATTATTCTCTTTCTCTTCAAACATCTCTATCATTTTCTTTCATATTTCAGTAGAAAAAAAAAAGCTCAGGTTCAGGTTACATAACTTTGTTGACCTGCCGAGGGATTTAATTAAGTAGCAGTATACTGTTGTACAGCACATCGCGGCGGTTAATTATTTAAGTCAGTTCTACCAGATGCAAACAAAAAGCGCAGGTTGAGGCTTTCTCTGGGATAAACAGAGAGAGAACAACAGTGAAGGCAGGTTATTTTTAGTGAGCCGCAGCCAGAGGGAGAACTGCTGGACATTTAGTTGGGCAGCCACTGTGGCTTGAAAACAGATGGTCACTCTGTCAGACCTGGAACGTGGGTCAACATTATTTGCACTTCAAATCCCCCCCATGAGTCGGACCTGCTCTGTTTACCATTACCTTTTTCACTCAGGCTGTCCACACGGACTGCACTGTTTATATTCTGTGTTTATGGATGCAGTATGAAATGGTAATGTTATTGAAAAATAGCTCTTTGAAAAAACTTGGGAATTGTTTCACTGCCTACAGGACATGGGGTTTATAGGAGCTGAGCCAAAGAGTGCAGTGTATTTAGAAGAGGAGAATAACTTATATTATCCAAATTATCTATATTGTATACAGAGGGGCCCTGACCGATGGGCACAACTCTCGTAAGTTTGCTTGTACCTGCATTTTGCTATTTAAAAAAAATAATAAAAATAAAATATATATATATATATATCTATATATATATAGATATATATATATTAGTAATATAATTAAAAAACAATGTTTTTGATAATACCATAGGGGAGAAACTTAAATTTTGTTCATTATCTCATATATCTGCAGGGAATCAACAAAATAATTATAACATATATATAAATATTTTTAATTATATTACTAATGATATATATATATATATATTATTAGTAATATGATTAAAAATATTTATATATGTTATAATTGTTTTATAATATATTGTTTTTTATAAAAATTATTTATAAGTAATTGTTTGTTAATTATATTACTAATAATATATATTATTAGTTATATAATTAAAAAACTGTTTTTAATTATATTAATAATTATATATATTATTAGTTAATTATATATATATATATATATATTATAATTTGTTAGTTATATATTTTAAAAAAAGGATTGTTTTGTTGAGGCCCTGCAGATATATGAGATAATGAATAAAATTTAAGTTTCTCCACTATTTTATAATCAAAAATATAGAAATTAATGTATTGATATCTAATAAGAAACTTGAACACAGCTTTTTTTCTATAAGGCAAAAATGTTTCTGGGGAGAGAGACGCTATTGAGGACGAGAGAACGATCAAGAACGGGGAACGGAAATGAGCAACATCGGGGTCTCCTCCTCTGAAAGTGCTCATTCATTCAGTCTGCAGCAGCAGCAGCACTGTGTATCTACATCAAACGGTTGTACAGTGGTGATTTTCACAATATTCACTAGCGGTGAATATTAGACGTGTAAAAACACACTTTTCTGTGTAGATTGAAGATATATTAAAATTATCGGGCGGCAGTGGTGGCCTAGTGATTCAGGAAGTGGACTTGGGTCCGCAAGGTCCCCGGTTCGAATCCACCAGCTGCCAGGTAGCCACTGTGTTCTGAGCATAGCACTGATAGCACCGTCTCAACCCACATCACTTCTTGTAGGCTGACCACCCACAGGAAGGCTCACAATATGGTGCAATGTGATTTGGGTGGTGCCAGCTGCCCCTGCGACCCGGCAACGGACAAGCAGAAGAAGATGAATGAATGAATGAATAAAATATCGGGGCGATTGGTGGCCTAATGACTAGGGAAGCAGACTTGGGTCCGCAAGGTCCCCGGTTTGAATACCCCTAGTGCCATGGATCATTAGCAGTTTTTGAATTTATAATCTAGAGTTCATCCTACTTTTAACAGGGAGGCAGCGCCACCCACAGAGACTGTGTGAGGGTGTTTCGCCTTCGCAATATTTCCGGCTTCGTGCCTCTATTGCACCAGAACTCATGATGATTTGCACTAACACTAACACAATAGTTCTGATGGGGACTGACTGGATAACTGAGGCTAGGAGAGTGAGAGTGAGACAGAGGGCGGAGGCTGGAGGCTGACCTGGGATCAGGTGAATAGCGTGGATGAACACTCAGTCCTGCCTTGCAGCTGGTTAATGGCAGAAAAGTTTTTTGCTTAAAATTATTATTATTATTATTATAATTTGTTTTTTTTGCCTTACAGGCAGAAGATCCTGGGTTCAAGCCACAAATGAACAACATACTCGGTGGCACCTCCGGTGGCAGCCTCTATTACAATTTTTTTTTTTTTTTTATCTAAGACTCTGCAGTTCACACTGCAGTCAGAAGTTGGACAAACCTGACTTGCGCTGTGAAGACCTTATGAGGTTGTGACCCACAATTGGAACGTGAGCGCCATCTAGAGCCCCGGGGGCCATGGTAAAGTACTGATATGGAGAGGTATTTAAAGAAGAAGAAAGCGGAGGACAATCCGTCCGTATGTTAAATTCATGCTGGGTGGGTAACAATGCACAAGTACAACCCTGACCTCATTATGTGGACCGGTAAGTGAACGCAGCTCCCAGCCCTGACACGCTCTCTCGACAAACTCAACATCCAACACTGATGCAGTGGGACTCACCACGTTGAATCAAGTCATTTATTTAACGAGTTTCTTTTTGTGTTCAACTCAAAGTGGATTTCTTTCTATTATTGAACACAGATCAAACAGTGGGGTGTTAATATTTAAATAAGCCTCAGCCACCTACTGGAGAGATTAGACCCTGCGGTCAACAGGTCAAAAAAATCAGATGACTGACTTAAATCAGTTCTGCATGTGGTAGAACCAATGAAATTTCCGGGTCAGTCATGTGTTTTAGCGTTGCTGCCAACAGGGGGCGTACAGGGTGGGGCTGGGGTTGACTACAGGGTGTTCTGCCCAAAATTTACATTTGACTGACTGACACATTATGACAATATCTTTTGTTCAGATTGGATAATTTAACAAACTGTATAAGGCATCGCCAGGAGCATTATTGAAAAACACCTCTCACATATCTGCTGACTCACATATTTTACTGAAATGCTCTGACAGATGCTACTGAATTTTGTCATTTTGGGCACGGTTTGAAACACGTCATTAGCTTTTGTGACCAGTAGGTGGAGAAGACCAGCAGATGTTACGACAAGTAGTTTTGAGCTGTTGCTAAAAAGGCTTAAACTCATTTTCTTTTTCCACTCAGTAAACGACAAATGTTCTTGGCTGGTCCAGACTCAGTTGTTTAAGTGGTGATCATTTATTCCAGCCAACTTGTAGCTTTTAATTTTTTATGTGAGAACCAGCTCTTAAATTATGATACTTATTTCTGTAAAACTGTTCTGCACTTCTGTTTTAAAGAAATACTTTTACATTTTTCATTAGATAACAGCTGCAGAAGACTTTTATTTTCTTCCGAGGGATTGTGAAACAAAAAGGAACTTTGGCTTAGTTTTTGGTCAAAGTTTTTCTCTACTTATGGCGGAAACATTTAAGTCGAACTCTTCCTCCAGGTCTGCTCCTTTCAACCAGAAGTTGACCCATTTATATACACTTATTTCTATAAATGAAAGCAAAATGATGTGATTTATGTCCTTCCTCTCGTGATGCATTCCCAGCCGACTCTGAAGGGGGCGGGGGGTATAAACAGGAGCTGTGAACCCTTCAGGGAGTGGATTTCTCCATGAATCAGTTTATTAACGGCGGGCCACTGAGCAGAGTCGGCGCAGGGGGGATTTATTCATTCATAAAGTAGTGTTTACAGCATTTATCTTCCCTCTGGGAGCGGGTTCCTAAAACGTAACAGAGCACCCTGAGACAAGGAGATGGCGTGATGGATGGAGGGGCTTTACTGTCAGGGAGGCCGGCGGACCGAGGAGTTTCTCTGCAGCTCTGCCTTTGTCTAGGAGTTATTTGTGGCAAAGTGCAATGTTATTTAACCTGCCACAGCAAACCAACTCTTCAGTCAGAATGACACTGCTGTGTGTAGTGTGGCAGGATGGAGGTGGATCATTCACCAGTAGAGGGAGTCAGGCGTGAATACATTTACAGGGAGCAGCTATTAAAACTTAACGGAATAGGGAAAATACCAATATTATTATTAGACTTGATACTTCATCCCAATACTCTGACCTGTTCCTGAAAACATAATTATCCAGTCTGTGATACTCTGGAACAGGGGCGTAGCCAGAACCCATAAATGGGTGGGCCCCGAACAACCCCAAAGTATTATAGTTTGATCAGCCCTCTCATTGGATGGCGGGCCTGACTGAGAAGTAGCTACGCATATGCTCTAGAGATCAATAAAATTCGTTAGTTTTCGTAAAGAAATTCACTCACATACAGTACGTGTTGTTCTAATCCCTGAATGCTAATGTTTGAAGTCCCAGTGGTCACATGAGGTAATTACACTCACTGAGGCGTTCTCTTGTCACATTGTGACATTTTTATAAAATTGAAACATGAAAACAGTTTAAGTGATACTTGGTTTAGACAGGAGACAGTGTTTTTAGGCAAACTGACGCGTGTAAAAGCTCTGCTCACCTGTTCCTGTTCAGCTGTCTATTTACATATACTGTATATGCATATGTTATTTATCTTTAGTTTGATAGTTTTCTTTTAGATTAGTGGTGGCCTAGTAGTTAAGGAAAAAGAAGAGAGTCCACAAAACTTTAGATTGAAATCCATCATAGCACCATTCTGACCCATATCACTCACAGCATGGTGCAGTGTGGCTTGGGTGGTAGTGGGTGGGAGACTACTGTTTTTATGGTATTTTATTCCAAACGTGATAAAAACGCACCATAGTTTGCACATTGCCTTTGATTTTCAAACACTATGGAGTGTGAGATCGTCAGCTGTGCCGTGGGAAATGATCCACTATCACCTAATTAACCATTGTTGGGTGTCTGCGCTGTAATAAAGTGTGGCAGATAACGTTATACTCTTCTATTCCAGTGGGTGGCAGCAGACGCTATAAATGCCTGTGAAAACAATAGCGCTATTGTCTGTGAAGATTCTCATTCATCCAGGTCATGATATCCAAAAAGGGTTTAGTTCTCAGCAACTGGACTTCTTCTTGGAGTTGAAGAAGAAGTCTTCTTCTCCCTTCACACTCCCTTCACACCTTTGTCCAGTGGTGAAGGGAGTGGTCTAGACTAGTATAACTACTAGAGTTCCCTCCAACAACAACCAGAAACTGATGAAGTTCCTCAGATGAGGAATGAAACGTCTTTCAACTCCAAGAAGAAGTCCAGTTGCTAACTAAACCCTAGTTTTTTCAGTTGCTAACTTTTGAATAGCGCTGTTGCTACGTGACTGCGCTACACACGACAGTGACCGTAACAGCAAGTGTTACATATCTATGTGAGCTGAGCTTCTCAACCTTGACTTGGATAAAAACTAAAAACAGAGACTGAGAGGAAGAGCTGTTGTTGAGGAAGACCTTTGTGTGTGTCCTTCTACCATTCCTGCCAGGGAATACAATGTGTTCATAGAAACAGGCCCAGGTTTCACACTAAGTATACATTCATTTTGAAACTATATTATTGACTATATGTATTATTTGTATTTGTATTGGTTGGTGGTGTGCCCCAGGAATTTGTCAATGTAATAAAATATACAGTGGCTCAAAATGTCGAAAATCACTGTACTACTGTATCTACCAACATATACTATACTAGCACTGCATTCAAGTTCATTGGATATTTATTGGAACCCAAACAGTTGTATTACTCACATAGTGTTTAATTGACAGTATACTGTCACTGACAGTCCATTCATTCATCTTTATTCTCTTATCTGTTGCTGAGTTGCAGAGGCAACAGTTTCCACCAGTGTCACTGTGACACTGCTTCATACTGTGAGCCTTCCTGTGGGTGGTGAGCCCTCTTCAGGTTATGTGGGGGTGGTGCTTTGCTCAGAGCACCTCGGTGGCAACCTGGCAGCTGGTCGACGCATGCCTGAAACCTTGTGGACCCAAGTCTGGTTCCTAAACAGCTAGGCCTCCACTGCTGCCTTTCTCCTTTGGTCACGTAAGATAAATAAAAATAATAAAACCTCTGTCAGCGTAGTTTATAGAGTGCTGCTGTTTGGTCTGCTCTTCTTCTTCTACTAACCCTGGTTGTTAGTGATGTCTCTCAGCTCTTACGGCGGAGGACGCAGCACTGTCTCTCTAATCCCGTCTGATTTATCCAGGATTCCAAACTTTACAAAGCACCGGCTGCAGTGACTCCTCGGAGGACTCCGCCAGGCAGCAGATAAATGGTGCAGCCTCTCTGAGATGAAGCGTAGAGCAGATGGCACCTTGTGGGTGGTACCGGCCATCTCTGATGCGGGCAGTCATGCTGTGTGAGATGGAAACCGTGGCTGATTGGTGTCCATTTGACCCACCGCTCGGCTGATTGCTAGCATCAGACGCTGCAGGATGCGTCGCCTCGTGTTTGCGAGGTGACAGCATGGTGGAGGAGTCATTATAGCGGCGGTCTGACTTCACTGGTCGTCAAGACGCAGTTTTTTTTTTTTTTTTTTTTGTCTCAGCTCGAGAAAGAAACAAAGCCACAGGCTCCGCTTCATGTTTGACACACAAACATAGTTAGGAATTGAGCCGCCGTTTACAGCGTCTGAGTTTGTACGGCGATTTTAAGGAACCGTAAAATACCAGACACCAAATCAACACGGCCGTTTCCAAAAGTCTCTTTGGACTTAATAGGTTGTGTTGATTTTCTAACAGAGAAATGAAGGACAGGCATTATGTCTAACAGCGTTTCCACTTCAGTTAAGTGTGGTCATTTCACTGATGCTCATGTGGTGCTTTGTACTGTCATAACACTGGAATCAGGCATTTTACTGCGGGCTAAATTACTCTTGAAAAAAATAGTTGAAATGCACTGAGTTGCCTGCTGCCCCGGTGACACTGGCTTGTTGGGAGTAAAATATTAAGGCTGCAGAAATGACTTTAAAAAAAAAAAAAACTTTGAACGTAGTTATTCAGTTACACACTGTAGTCTGCCCATGACTGAGTGTGGAATAAAATTGTTAGAATGGAATAAAAACTGTATAACTGTAAAAAAAAAACGTTGACACAGAACTTCTCTCCAAAGAGAGGTCACCTATAGAATAATTTAGCAAGCTACATTGGAGTTTTTATTTTCAATATATAGTCAATCCTCTCCTTTTGTGGTCTGTCTCTTATACACATCTAGATGTGTATAAGAGACAGGCATAGCATTTTTGATGGAAATATTTAAGTTATATTAATCAATTAGAAATTTAAATATAGATTTTTTTGCAAAAGAAAAATAAATGAGAGAATGAAAAAATGAAAGTGTAAAAAAAAGAAAGAAAAAAAAAACAAATTTTTGAAAAATGCCAAAATGAACATCACGCAGTCAGTGATTTATTGGCTATTCTGTCCCCCATGTCTGCAAGTAATCAAGGTATATGTTGTGTCACCACTGACCACTGACCACAACTGGAATTGTGTCATCACTTACATAGGCATCTGATGGCCACTGACCACTAACAACTGACCACCTGATCACCATTGACGGTCAATACCTGATCACCACTGACCACTGAGAACTGACTACCACTGACACCTGACCACTACTGACCAGGGAAAACTGACCACCACTGACGCCTGATCCCCATTGAACACTGACCACTGACCCCTGACCACCTGATTACCATTGACGGTTGATACCTGATCCCCATTGAACACTGACCACTGACCACCACTGACAGACCCCATATGAAACTTTTTATCCTAAATTCCATCCAAACTGACCTGTTTACAGCCCATCAGCCGACTCAGGACGTTCCCAACAGTCATTAAACGCATCGTCACATGGTTTCTTCACTTGCATATGTCTTTGTGATTACTTAGTCACTTTGCAGCAGCCAAGGGTACTTTTTCATCCTGCACCAGCAATCAGCCAAATGATGTTTTCAGCGAGGGAAGCTTTATTTTTTTTTATGTTGTTTCGTAGACTAAAACAAATGCCAACATTGTCATATTGTTAATGTTTTCACCCCTAAATTAAATTTTGGCATCTGGCTGCTTAAACATTTCTCAGTGGATAAAAAATGTGCAGACCATTGGCCAGAGTATTTATCATCCAAATGACAAACAGCAGACTGAGCAACATATTTAAGTGGTCCCATTTACTGAAAACCTTTATATTATCTTTTTTACGGCACATACTGTTGATGTATGTGGTTTCCTGTAAGTCTGGCACCACAGTCAGCCTTCCGGCAGAATATAAATGGAAAAAGTTAGCAGAAGAAAAGCGAAGATATGCGGCCTTGAGGTCAAAACACTCCATTATGAATTGCACAAAGCGTCTGTTTCTGTCCACCATGGACACGGACACATGAGTGAGGTGCCAAGCCCTGTGAGAGATGCACGTAGAGACATGGACAGGTCTGTGTGTGGGTCAAGGCACAGGCTGTACAATCACAGTGTGTCACAGAATGGTTTCCTGTCTCTGACTCGTCACGTGCTTCTGACACAGAGTGAAATATCTGTCTGATGGGTCACCTGCTCTCTTATACGGGTGAATATACACTATGTCATTCACACAACAAGGTGGTGTGAATCCAGAGCAAATGTTGTCATTTTGAGAGAAATGTTCAAAACCTATTGAACAACATAAGCATTTCATCCATGCCTTATAACAACTGTATATAACTGTATTTTCTGGAGTATTAGTCGCTCTGAAATGTGAACCACTGGTGGTGAGACAATACAAAAACCCTGTATGTGTTTGTATGTATATCCATAACTAATATATTTTGTAATACTAATAGGACTAATATATACCTACATATGTATGTATGTATGTAACCTGGTAAATGTTATATGCCAGTATATTACAAATATATACTGTATATATACAGTCATGAAAAAAATAATTAGACCACTCTGTTGTTTTCTTCAATTCCTTGTTCATCTTAATGCCTTGTTCCACTAAAGGTTTATCACCTGGGGGAAACAATGAACACAAAACCA
>JAFBJS010005634.1:30948-41286 GCA_016785265.1 Paraplagusia blochii
AGACCAGCCATGATGGATGGACTAGAGACACTAGGAATAGGTAGAAGACAAGAGACCGAGCTGGAGGTGGGAGAGTTAAAGATGCTGAGATTCTCTTTAGGAGAGACAAGGATGGACAGGATCAGGAACGAGGTGATTAGAGGGACAACACAGACAGGAAGGTTTGAAAGAAAAAGCTAGAGAAGACAGATTGAGATGGTTTGGACATGTTCAGAGGAGGGACAGTGATTATATTGGGAGAAGAATGATCCTAGAGATGGAGATAGCAGGTTAGAGATGAAGAGGAGACCAAAGAGGAGATTTATGGATGCGGTGAGGGAGGACATGGAGGTGGTTGAAGTTAGAGTTGAGGATACAGAGGACAGGGTGAGATGGAAATTGTTGACTCGCTGTGGCAACCCCTGAAAAAAAGGGATAAGCTGAAAGGAGAAGAAGAAGATAATAAGGCAATAATCACTTGTAGCACCCGTGCACCGGGTACACTGCACAATGAGAGTCATGTGATTAAGGGTGAAAATCTGGGCATGATAACCGGGAAAATATGATGAAATTGTCCTAAAAATCACATTGTTGGTCTAGCTTTTACCCATTAACAGGTCACATTGCAATACACTGTATCTCCCTGTAGGTGGTTTACCCATGGGGTCGGGATTCAATCTTGCCCAGGAGGTGAACCTTGGACTTTTACACTATTGACAGAGACATTGACTGTGGGTTCAAGTGAAGGCCACTGATGTATATTTGAACACTAAAAGTGAAACAAAACCTTCCTGTGTTGTTCAGTACCTACAGATCTGTTATGGTGGTCAGTATATTTCCACCCAAACACTGCGACAGTGTTGGGCCAAATCATCCTGGAACCGTTTTCTGGAAATCCCTTTAGGGAAAAACCTAAAATCCCCTTTATTAGGGGACCTGAGGCCGACGGTCAGGGCTGCCGAGGTTTCAGGCAGAAGCCAAACCAGATTTCACAATAAGTCCCTATTTTTTTTTTTCTATTTCAGGACACACTTTGTAGATTCACTGCTGTGGAATTTCCACAATGCTGCCCTTCATCCCTCGCCCCCCAGTGGCCCGTGCAGGAACACTATCTCCTCCTGCACCTTCTGTTCTCCTCACATGTGGGAAATGCAGGTCAATATCCACATTACCACCTGTCTCCTCGTTTCAACTCCAACCAAACTCTTATCATTTTTACCCACCTGGCTCCACACTGTATATACAGGCTGGGAATCACTGCAGTGTGGAGTCGCACACACACACAGACACACACACACACAGGGCCGTGTTGACAGTGGGCTGCAGCAGGTGTACAGCGTTTTCTATTCATTTTTTTCAGTAATAACAGGACATGCAGTTGCCAGCTGAGTCATACACTATGTGTGTGAGCATTGACTTCACCCATTATCTGAAATGCAGCCAGAAGCCTCCACCCCCGCAGGGAGATATTTCAATTCTGAAGTAAAAAAAAAAAAAGCCAAAAAAGAAAGTTAAATTTGACATCAGTCAAGGTTAAACACTGTGTGAATAGAACTTCTTCTCTATTGTAGAATCACCTGAATCTTATCAAACTACCAAGTTTCAAACTTGCAACTTCCTCCACTGACTAATGCCTATACTCTGCGTATTCATAAGACGTGTCCTGGACTAACCTTACGTCAGTGTCGGTGTCCAGGGCTGAATTTCTGTTGTCACATTTTACTAACTTCAGCTCTAGACGTTAGTGGGATCGTAGTTAACAATGAAAAAAGATTTGATATCAAACGTACTTTGGAGTAAGTTATTATTGATTAGTTAATTAGTCCTAATCTCTCAGTCTTCCCATCGCTCTGGTAGATTTAAACCAATTCTTGGCTCAGTCCAAGGCTCACACACATAAGTTGTTGTTAGATAAGATCAGACTTCTACTACTCCAGTCCAATTTCACTATTTCTTTTCCTACTTTAAAAGTTTTCCAACTTTTAGCCACAACCTTTACAAAAGTTTCCGTAAGAATGGACAGTTTTTCTTCAATATCTTAGGTGTATTTTGCCGTTTATTTCCCTTTTATTTGAGCTTCACACTCTCTTTATCTCACTAGTTTTTCTGTATTTTTTAAGAAACTTTTAAAGGAATAATTTTCCTGTCATCCCTCCATGATTCAATTTATCCTCAGCATTATTGTCACTGCTCCAACACAATAACCTGGTGCGTTCAGGCCATATCTCCACCGGCGGCTTATGATAGTCTTGAAATCTAACAGTGCATGAAATGGAGTTTTCTGGATTTTGGTGGCCTTGAGTTTTTCCCACCCGGAATCCTCTTGGACTTTGACAAATTCAAGCTCAGTGCAGCTTCAACAAGCAGGGTTGGACGGAAAAATCTTGACATAAGAAGTAGTGGCTGTAGATAATGACTAAAGAAACGCCCCCATGTGGTCATTTAGTGCTAAAGTATTTCTAATTTCACAGGTGTGATCAACCTTTTCCTCTCTACCTGTGTGAGGCCAACGTCTCTACTCTGTTCGTCCCTTTCTGGGAGTGTGTGACAGTGATGATGGAGCGTTAAACAGCCTCCTGCTCCACACTGTCACTCCACAGTCGGTGCCAGGCAGCAGCACCAACAGTCAGCACTCAGGGACACTGGACCACAACGCTCTTGGGTTTGTCCTTAGAGCTTTGCAGGAAAACACCAGGGCTTAGTACGAGTACTACAGAAGTTTACACTTAGACTTTGGTGGTTTTGTGCAAAAAATACACCAAAACCATAAAAAGTCAAAATCTAAGCTAAAAAAAAAACTAAAATCCAAGCCAAACCTTTTCATCCCTCCTGTGTTGTTAAGCACCTATAGACCTGGTACAGTGGTCGTGGTGTCTTGTGTTACTTGTAGTATTACTTATTAGAAAGGTACTATACACATCACAGATTTTAAATGTCTTTATAAATATTACATTTCCTTACATTTAACATTCTTGCCTCTCGTGATGCTCGGTATATTTCCATTCACGGACTGTGATGAGGCCTAAACTTCTAGCACAGGTTTCAGAAAATCCTTCAGCGAAAATCCTAAAAATTCACCTTTCACTAAAAGATTTCTTGCCAAGGATCAGGGCTGGGGAGGGTTTGTCCTTAAACCAATCCAACAATGACGGTAACGACCCATCAATACCCACCCAACGACTGGTATCACACTTCACAGGTATCCCCAGGTCCACCCAACAGGAGGGACTTGAAACACCCCTTCCTACCCTCTCACAGGATAGAACTTCTGTTACTCCTCACTAACAGTTAGAACTGAAGAAGCCTCTTGGATGAGAGGAGAAACGTTTTAAAAAAAAACTGAATGTCCATTTGCCTAAACTAACTCTTTAACCTTTGTCCTTAAAGCATTCGCCAACACTTGTGGGAAAACACCCAGGTTCCTGCCACCCAAATCACGCTGCTCCATACTGTCAGCCATCCTGTGGGTGGTGAGTCCACTGGAAGTTATGTGGGTCTGGACAGTGCTAAGATGTGTATAAGAGACAGGTGTTGACAGGATGTGTATAAGAGACAGGTCCCCAGGTCCACCCAACAGGAGGGACCTGAAACACCCCTTCCTCCTCACTCACAGGATAGAACTTCTGTTACTCCTCACTAACAGTTAGAACTGAAGAAGCCTCTTGGATGAGAGGAGAAACGTTTTAAAAAAAAACTGAATGTCCATTTGCCTAAACTAACTCTTTAACCTTTGTCCTTAAAGCATTCGCCAACACTTGTGGGAAAACACCCAGGTTCCTGCCACCCAAATCACGCTGCTCCATACTGTCAGCCATCCTGTGGGTGGTGAGTCCACTGGAAGTTATGTGGGTCTGGACAGTGCTATGATCAGAACACCTCAGTGACAACCTGGCAGCTGGGGGATTAGAACTTGAAGCCTTAAGGACTCAAGTCCACTTCCTTAACCACTAATCCATCACTGCCAACCCTGATCCAATATACTGTATGTTATAATTGTACATTATTATAAATAATAATAATAAAAAAGTTAGAAATGCTCTGACCTATAAAAGCAAAAGATTTAGCAAAAAAAAAACAGACCACTGGAAGCTCTGTTTAACAGTAGGACTTAAACACATCATTGATCATGCTCTGTCCTCACTGTGATTGGCTCAGGTTTAGTCACAATAGTCTGACAGTTAACAGTCATTAATTTTCTTTACAACACTGTGAGCTCCTGCTTCCATCGTCAACAGTCCGATCTCCTCTGTCCTCACCTCTCTCTCCTTGGTCCCAGCTCAGACTGATATAAGAAAAGTCTTATTTAATCCAATTGTGCTCACCTGGGTCCTGACCATAGGTGTAGCCACGGATCGGGCCCGCCCCATCCAATGAGAGGGTGGGCCCCTCCGATTTTTTTCGGGGCCCACCCATTTTATGGGTCCTGACTACGCCCCTGGACAGGCTCAGCTCACATGTCTCAGCTCACATACATACAAACTCACAAATACACAGACATATCGTGCAGGTCTCTCAGACATACTACACATTTGGAAAACTTTAGTTTTGAAATTCACAAGTTGCCTTGTTTTGTAGGAGAAATCCCAGTGTCTTCCATTACGTCCACTACTACAGCACAGCTGTCACCTCATCTTTTTCATAGTGGTGTACTGGTAATTAATTTCTGTTGGTAATCTGTCCCTCATTTATTTTGTGGGTGAAAAGCTAATATGGTCAAGGGAGGGTTGATAACACTGTGGGGACGTTGATCAAGTGGAAATATATAATATATAAATATACTAGTGAGCAGTGATCTCCTAGTGGCTCAACAGTTGATCCTGCTCTTTGGTCTAAGGAAAATAAAAGCTTCATTGGGTTTAGTGAAAAATTGAAATAATAATAATAAATAATTCTAAGTCCTGCAACATAGTCCAGATCTGGTCTTGGCTCACAATATAAACACTTTGGTCCTCTCTGGGTATTTACTTTTGCAAACAACAACATACTCAAATTCTGGATTGAAACCATTTTTTCCCTTCGTTCTTCCTGAATCTTTCCATGGCATTTCCTAATAAAAAAATTAAAAGAAAAAAATGGTAGTAGGCAGTGGTGGCCTAGTTCCTATGGAAGCCCTCCGGACTCCTGTCAGGGGGGTTCCAGGTTTGAATCAACCAACCGCCAAGTTACCACTGAGGTCCGCTGCGTATGACGCTGTCCCCACTCATTGCTCCCTGGGTGTTCAAATCTGCCCACTGTTCACTTTGGTGTGCAGTGGTGTGGATCACAATGTTACAAGGTCAAGGAGTTTGCTTTCCTCTTTTTTCTTCCTTCCTAGAAACTATCTCGCCGATACTACGTGGATTTCCCCTTCTTGCAGCGAAGGAATAGAGCTGACGGCAACTCAAAGCTCAAAGCTAACTAACTTGGTTGAAGGCGCGAATGATGTCACAGTGAGGAGAGCGTTAACTATGTGGAACCGAACGAGTGATTCACTCTGAAGGTCAATTGGAGCAGTTTAATGAAATTCTTAGGCACCTTGCCTCCTCTGCCGAGGCTCCGCTAACATTACCTTTAAGTGTGACTGCAGGTGTAATCTGTCAAATAGGCCCCTCGCGGTGACTCATTGGCTGAGCACTCTGGTCCAGCCCGGACCTTTGAAAAAGCCTGTGATTAAATGGGAAGTGTGACATAACTCTTGTTTAATGGTACAAAAAACAGCAGCCAGTGTGTTGGCGTGAAGCCTGGACCGCCAGACATAAATTCCTTTCCCCCACAGATGCTGCTTGTAAAAGGTCAGTGTGACTTTGAATCATTTTACTGTTAAAGGATTAAAGAGGCAGAAGAGGCTAATCCATTGTTTTTGTTTGTTTACACAGGCCCACGTGTAGCGTTTATCACACCAAAGCCGGAGGTTGTCGCCCGAACGCAGCGACGGACGACGAAAATAAGAATCAATAGAGATGATCTCATGCGCCGTCTTTTATCCACGGGTAACGTTTCACGTCCCCGCGCAGCAGCAGCAGCTCTTCGCACGCAAATTAGCTGCGGGACAAGATCAATAGAATGCATTAGTGCACGGGCGTCCCATAAACTCCACCCAGGAGCGAAATAAATGATTTTAACAGAAACACAAGTGCCTCGGTAAACACAACGCGGAAGACGGTGACCGTGAAGTGAAGACGAGCCGCAAAGACAGAACACAATTCCAGAGGCGATGATATTGATGAAACAGAAACAAGGGGGAAATCAATTCGTTCTGAGCTGAATTGTAAAATGAGAAAGATATACATGTATATATATATATATATATATATATATATATATACATATATATATATATATATATATATATATATATTTTATTGGGCGTCCCTCCTCCGAATGTTGCCCCCGCGACCCGGCTCCGGACAAGCGGATGAGAATGAATGAATGAATGAATATATATATATATATATATATTTATTTTTAAAGCACAGAGTTAGTTTTATTTAACTTTTGACTGAATAAATATGTTTTTCGCTCATAGCATATTAATAGATGTACATCTAGTCAGTACATTTTTAAATGTGTTGGGGTTGGCTCTAAACATAATAAACTTACAATATAAATACATATTAAATACATATGTTATTTATCCGAAATAGGGCTGGGCAACAATTCAAACAGTTATAGAATAGTGATTAATCACATGACTTCTTGAGATTTAAAAAAACACTATGCAATTATTGCCCTAAATTTTCAGTTGTGCAAGTGGGCCCAGCACTTTGGCTGAGTCATGTGATCAAGTCATGTAGTGTCCACCGGGTTGCACCATGTGATTCTGTCAATCCTGCCAATTTACCCAGGATTTTTACCTCAACCTGCCACACTGCACATGCACAAGCATAGGGGGGGCGGGACTTGACTTGTTTTCTCTTCCAAGAAAGCAAGTCAACGACAGGCAGCAGCAGCATGGCAGAACTGACAAACCAGACGGATGACGTCTGTCGAGACATTTCCTGGTCCATACATCCCGTGGTTGTCAGCTTTACTTCTCCGTGTCTGATCACAGAACACAACACACAATTGTCAGGCAATTGAGGTTTTGTTTGCCGAGTTAGTCTCATCGTGTCTCACCGAGAAACTATGGGCATCTGAGCAACTCCCACTTTCACCTTCTTATTTTTTCCTCCTTATTTTAATATACATTACTCTATATTTGCTTTATGCAAAACAGTTGTGGCTACAGGAGCCTGACCTGTATGGTCGTACACTGTGAGTGGTCAGAGTGGTGGAACATGAGGGTAGAATTGAGACTGAGACAAAGTAACTAGAGTTTTTTTTTTTTACCCCAGAGGTAGAAAGAGATTTCAAGGACATGAAGGTCAAACGCACCAATACTACGTCTTCTCGTCTGAGGCTCAGAGACAAGAAGGAAGAAAAGATTTTGTGCGTCGTCTGCCATGACCTGACTGTCTCGGTACACGTCCATGAACACAACACACTGTCAGATGTGCCGATAACACCACAAAGTCAAAGTCATCTGACTGTCTGGGCCACAACAATGCCTCAAAGAAAAAGCAAAGCAAAGCCTATGACATAAAATCGACGACGCCTCTGGTCGTACTCAGCCCAGCCGGGAAGGGACAACAACTGTGTGACTTATTGGGAAAGATCGACTTTTCCCTCAGAGGATGCAATGAATAATTCTCTTTTACCAGGAGAGGGAAGAAAATCCCCCGGGGTATTGAACCAAATCGTCTTTTCTCCCTTCATTAGAAAAAAAAAAAGTCTACAAAGTCTTATCGCTGTGCTGCATTCACTGCCATTGGAGCTCAGATAATTGATTATGTTTAGGAGGTTCTCTATTGGATATGCTCTGCCTCGGCAGTGGGAAAGAGATATAGCAGTAAATTAAGTTTACCTTCCCAAGGCAGTCAGACACAGAGTCACTGACCTCAGAGGACACGGCGGGGCTGAAATTACAATATGGGCCAAAAAAAAAAAAAAAAAAGTTTCCGTCAGAAGTATTAATCTGATTGGCTCCACTGCATACGCACATTTCCTCCTGAAGCTGTCAGCAGCATGGAGCAGGTTTCACGGGTAAACGTTGGCCAACGATACGCTTCACTGTTGTGTTTTTCTCAGATATTAACATTTTGCTTCCTTTTGTTTTACATTTACATTTAAACAGGAAGTCCATGTTAGAGCTGCTCAACTGACCTTGACACACTTGGGTCTTTTAAAGTGTGGGGGTCAAACTCAACTTTGCAACAGCCAAAAGTTAAAAGTGGGACGAAGACTGGGGCAATTTAATATTTACCGAAGGACTGGCTGGAAATTTTCACATTTCCTTTCCCTCCAGACCTGTAATGTAAAGTTTTTTTTCAATATGGAAATGTATTTCAAGAGGCAGTGGTGGCCTAGCCATTAAAGAAGTGGAACTTGGGTCCTCAAGGCTTCAGGTTCGAAACCGCCAGCTGCCAGGTTGCCACTGAGGCTCACCACCCACAGAAAGACTGAAAGTATTGAGCGATTTATGTGTAGTTTGGATGGAAGTGGTGGAGACTGCTGCCCCTGAAACCAGGCAAAGGATACGGATGAAGATGAATGAATTAATATGGATAAAGGTAAAAAAAAATAGCTGAATCTTCTGCATGGCAGCTGTAGCTGAATGTGGTCCTAAAAGAAAACTCAGAAAAAAACATAAAAATAATCAGATATAGCAAAGATTTAACAAAAACCCCAATAAAGCATGGGAGTTGTCAAGAATTAGCTTAACGTAGCTGTGATGCTATAATATAATACAGTGTCAAGTTGCAACTGAAGTTCAAGGAGCAGCTTAATTTGTCTGTGTTAGCTTTAATATGTTTCATTAAGTTAAAGAGTCTTCTCTATTGGAGTATTTCAGTCAACACGAGTAAAGTCATCAGTGGGACTTGATGAAGAGCTGAGTAAACATTTGTGAAATCTTTCTTGTTCGAGTCGTAGCCTGGATAGAATGGATTAATGCGCCTCATGAATCAACCTGACTGAAGACGAGAGACAGAGAGACAAACGAAACCGACTTGAGTGACAAGTGTGGATTGAAGTTTCACTTTTATTTCCCTTGTTCGCTTCCTTCAGTCTTTGAGACAGAACAAATGGAAAGACAAAAAGTGAGTGCACGAGATTCCTTTAGTTTTGCATACATTGAATCATAATAATAAATATCAAATTTGGAACAATGATAGGTTATTATTAAAGACAGACAGCCGGCTCCACCCAAATTACATTGCACCATATTGTGAGCCTTCCTGTGGGTGGTGAGGCCACAAGAACTTTACAAGTTTCTTTTTAAGGTAAATCTTTCTTTAACAGACCAACAAAGAGAGAACCAAGGTGATGCCTAGGAGGTCAACCCTGGAGTTTAACGACAATTTTCTTGCTGAAACACCACATATTTGGGGCAGTTGGTGGCCTAGTGGTTAAGGAAACGGACTTGGGTCCGCAAGGCCCCTGGTTCAAATCCCTCTACCCCCAAGTTACCTCTGAGGTGCCCTGACCATGATGGTATCATCCCCACACACTGCTCCCTGGGTGCTGGCTGCCCCCCGCTTACTACATTGATGGGTAAAATGCAGATGTAAAATTTCCCAAAAATACTTGGAATGAACAACAATATACTTCTTTATTTTCTCATTGCTCATCCTGTACACATATAGCTACTGTATATTGGGACTGGGGGCTGCTACATACTGGGGGGTGAGGGATAACTCCTCCTTTATACATTGCAGACATTGCCTCTGATCAACCTGCAGGCCAGATTTGGCATGTGCTTTAAGGTGAGGCTTAGCTTACATGTACCGGTACTGTAAATTTGTGACTACTTACGTAGTTACGTCCAATACTGCAATATTGGACGTACTTACGTCCAATACTGCAATAATCGGATGTGGCAGTTGGTGGCCTAGTGGTTAAGGAAGCTGATTTGGGTTCGCAAGGCCCCCGGTTCGGATCCCCCTATTGCCAAGTAACCGCTGAGGTGCCCTGACCATGGTATCGTCCCCACTCACTGCAGCACTCATAGCTAACTACTGTAAATGACTTCAAATATAAAATGTTGTTAATGCCCACGTTTAACTGAAGTGGAACAGTGAGGTCAATGTCACTGTTCAATGCAGACAAAGGAAAATGTCCAAACGCAAACCGCCAAATATTCTAACCCGCAGTAATGTTCACTACTGGAGTCTTTTATGATTCCCTCCTGTATAGAAATCCAACTAACCTTTCTTTTCTACCTCTCTACACTGAGGCTCTGTTGTTCTCTGAAGACTTCCAGCCTCACCGCTGTTCATTTGAGAGCTTGACAGAGCAATTACACAATTGTAATTTCAGCTGAGGCCATAAAAAAAAGTAATA
>JAFBJS010005635.1:0-77813 GCA_016785265.1 Paraplagusia blochii
ACCGATATAGATCTATATAGATTTATCTGTACAAACCACTATATGAGTATGAGAACAATTGAATGAGCTGCAATGCTGCCACCTAGTGATTCACACTTTACTATACAACCACTATTAACCCCCAAATTATTGGGGGTTAATAAATTATATACAAATTATATAACAAGAAATATTTTAATGCGATACCTACACATATTTTATCTTCTCCTTATGGCTTGTCCCCTCCTCTGGGGTTGCCATAGCGGGTTAGCATTTTCTTTCTCACCATGTTCCATGTATCTTCTACTGTGACTCCACCTGCCTCCATGTCCTCCCTCACTGCATCCATCAATCTCCTCTTTGTCTCCTACCTGGTAGTACCTTCTCTAGGATCATTCTTCTACCAATGTATCCACTGTCCCTCCTCTGAACATGTCCAAAGCACCTCAATCTGGCTGCTCTAGCCTTTTCTCCAAACCTTCCTGTCTGTGTTGTCCCTCTGATCACCTCATTCCTGATCCTGTCCATCCTTGTCTCTCCTAAAGCGAATCTCGGCATCCTTAACTCCTCCACCTCCAGCTCTGCCTCCTGTCTTCTATCTATCCCTAGTGTCTCTAATGCATGCGTCAGGACTGGTCTCACTACCGTCTTTTAAACCTTTCTCTTCCCCTTAGCTGACTCTCCTTAATCACAACCCATCACTGACTCTTTTCTCCTAAAGTTGATCCTAAGAATCACTTTCACATATTAAATAATATGTCGGAATTGAACACAGATATTAATAGACATCCCTAGTAAAAACTGCAAGTTTTTCTAGCAAAATCCAGACTGTAAGTTGATTTCATGCAATTTGGCAGCAGTCCAGCGAGTTTTAAATACCACACTGTCACATCCTTAAAATAAAACCTGACAAATGAATCCACACAAAAACAAAGTGAGGTACCTGACCCCGTAGGAGCGCCGAGAAAGGTCCCAAAAAAAAGCCCCAAAGGAGACACTCTTCACCTCATCTAGACATGTGTATGTTTTATAATAACAGAAATTGTCTCGGGGCCCACATGGGTCGTTAAGCTTCAGCAGACCAGAGGAAACAAAGGCTGGTGGGTCTCTGACATCACGGCTCAGTGTATACCACCAACATTAGGCGGAGAGGGTGGGCATACAGAAATACAGATGGAGGCAGCTTACAAAGTCAGAAACCATGTCCAAATATGTGTTCAGTGAAAGGGAAAAGAAAAGGAGAGTGAATGAAAAATAAGGGAGAAAGGACAAAAAAAATCCGGATAAAGATGAGACTTATTTCAACATTGAAAGTTGCGTGGGATCAGAACGTTTTATGATGTCAGCTGAAGGGAAATTCCCTCTGGCAAAGAGGTCAGTGAGTGAAATGATGATCTGCTTCTGCTAATCCACTGTCACAAGATGTTCAGCTGTAGGAGTTACAACTGCATAATCCAAACGGGATTGCAACGTCTTCCAGAAATGCCATCAATGTTGTTGGTTCGGTTACAAAAATTGCCAGCAGGGGGCAAAATAATTTATTTTAAGTAGATTTAGAGTTTATATAGGTTTTTTTAGGGTTTTAAATGGCACAATCTTTAGAAATTGAAGTCAGGCTGAAGATCAGCATGAGTTGGAGGAAGATGTATACAGTTACTGTAACCACAATACTAATTTAATCAAGATATCAGATGCTGAATTTTTGCAAAAAAAAGGTAATTTCAGAAAACATCAGATCAAAAACCATTACAGAGCATTGGTCATTTTAACCTAATAAAACCTGGCACATAAAAAAACCTAGAAAATAAAAGCTTTTTTGGAATTGAAATGGGCTTTAAAGAAACAACATCCAAGCTAAATTGTTGAAAACGATGTTCAGATAAGAACGAAAAACATGTTTTTCAGGTTTTTCTCTTCTTGATTATTTTGTGGCAAATATTATTCTTGAGGTTTTGTGCTGCAATGAAAGAAATTCCAACCAAAAAAAATGTTTCAGACCTTTTGCAGAAACCTCTAACATCTGTCTAACCCACCGCCGTAAAGTTAAAGAACGTTTACAAAGAAACTGTATCGTTCTTGATGGTCGCACAAAAGTTCAACACTGCAAAACATAGTCCTCCAAAACTTTTCTTGAAACAGCCCTGATGTCAAACCCGTAGAAAATGTGTGACTTAAATACAATTCATCCCCAGGACAATACTAGACCTGCAGAGGTTTCATTATTTTCTCTCAAAGAAATTTCCTGCCCCATAAAAAATACCCACTAACAGACTGATGACTCAGCAACATCTGCCTGTAAAAGTCTTAGTCATGTCACAACCTCAAACCCACAAAGCCTGGGGAGTCTGCAGAGTCGGTCGGTACCTGCTCTCAGACTTTTCATGCTTGGGTTACCTTGGACAGACCAGTGGAGGTGGACTCGGTTCAGACTTCCATTAAGAAACACAAGGGCCACAGTGTTAGGGAAAGGATGTAGGAACAAGTATGGGAGGCCGCAGAAACAGGAAGACACTTAATATAGAGACATTTACGTGTTATACATCCAAAATAAGGAGCGGAGAACCATGCCGGTACTTGGCTTCAGTAATCATGAACATAAACAATAGGGTGACATACTACAACATAAAGTACAGAGTGGAATTTCATTAGTTTCAGTAGATTTTGATTAGCATTTTTAAGGCTAATTTATTAAATGTTCAGCTGCTGCCTTGCATTCCCATTTTGATGCCATGAAGTGTTACTGTTAGCTTATTTTGACATCTTTTTAAGAACATTGTTTACTATCAGGCCGTCACTTTGGCCCAGAGGCTAGGTCTCTGTCATTAAAGATTAAATTAAAGATTAAATTCCTTTTTTTTTTGTCACTGTGACATTGTGATTCACAACACAGCGCACAACAAAATTTGGCCTCTGCATTTAACCCATCATCAAACTGAGCAGTGGGCAGCTAATGAGCCCTTGGGGAGCAGTGCATAGGGACGATACCATGCTCAGGGCATCTCAGAGGTAACTTGGCGGCAGGGGGATGCGAACCAGGGACCTTGCGAACCCAAGTCCTCTTCCTTAACCACTAGCCCACTGCCCATTGTTGTGAAGCACCAGGGTTCACCTCCTGGGCAAGCACAAAAACTGGTTAGGGCGGATGGCTTCCCCCCGCAGGAAGGCACAGTGTGGTGCCATGTAATTTGGGTGGCAGTCGTGGGGACTACGAGACCCAGTAACGGATAAGCAGGTGAAGATGGATTGAATGAATGAATGTTTACTATCAATATATTTGGATTTTTGGATAAAATTGTGCTTCTTGTATTTGTTCATTTCTGTGGCATACTTTATTTGGGTATGAATATGACGATTGATCGATGGCAATTTGTTGCCTGGGCGTTTCAATAAAAATTTGCCCAATTTTTTTCACTTTCAAGCATTGTTTAGGACACCTTTTAGTGCATTATCAATACTTTTTCACTTTAAATTATTGTAAATACCTTACCAAACACCATGGATGGCATATCAGCGACATTCCCATTGATGTATTGGCACTTGGCTACCAAGTGTCAAGTCCTAGAATAAGGTATTTCACCTCATCTAAACTGTGCTCCTTGGAAGAGGTAAGACAACAGTGCGCTAACAGCAAATGTTACTATTCAGCCAAGTTGACTGCCTGGATGAACTGAATACAGAGAGAGTCGTTGAGTTGGATAATGACCAAAAACAAAACCAATATATTGTTGGAAAGTTAAAACTTAAAGATCTGTTTACAGAACTGCACTCTCTGCCAGGGAACCTCCCAGTCAGCAGCCTGTGCCTGTGTGTTAGCTTTGGGCTGAGTTTCCATCATGAGGGCACGTCCAAAGGTCTGTGGCTTGTTACTGACCCACCAGGTGCGAGGCAGGTCGTGAGGAGCAATGATGAATCAGGAGAATGGAAGGAGGGGGGATATGAGGACCACTATGGAGACTAAGAAGCCTTGCACATCAGGCTAATTTGAACCACATCAGCAAATTTACCCCAACAAGGGAATTGGTTTTTGACTTTTTTGAAAACGTTTAAGCGATGAACCCATAAATGGAACCATCTGATGAAACAAAACCAACACAGTTATCTTCGGTCTCCTTAGTGTCTCTCTTGTTTCCTGCGAGGCTACAAATATAGCATCGACAATGGCTTGAGAAATCTGGCTTGATGGCTCGAATTTTTCAAGAATATATATTTTTTTAAACAGTATATTTTTCTGACAGAATAGTAACTGTTGCAATCTCCTATGTGAGGTTAATCAATCTGAAAACAATAACTACAAAACCATTAGTTTTATCGTAAAACAATCATAACCAGGGATTACTGTCGAGCTAAAATGTGTCGAGCTTGGGGGTTATAGGAGGGATTTTTTTTTTCCAGTATCATAGAGTCTACTTCCTTGGTCGTTCAGTCACAACCACACACTGACGCAGTAATGCATGTTGTTGTCGCTGCCAACTTGTTATGTTGGTTAGGTTGGTCCAGTGCCATACACATGTGAACTTTAAATAAACACTTACTGGTATTTATGACTTGTGGGGACCAACAGTCTTAAAATCAGTTCATTATATTAAAAACAAAATAAATAATGGCACGATGGAGCCACCTGCATGTTGGGTATGGGCCAAGAAGTTGAAGTAATTCACGTACTCAGTGGTACAACAAGGTAACATGTTTGTTCTGTTACCACCTAGAACAGGGATCCTGAACCATTGGGCCCCAAGGTTGGGCCGCAGGCGCCCCCTAGAGGGCCGTGAAAATTTTAAACTGCGATTATTAAGGGCCCCAGGTCACTCCACACTGAAAAAATTGGGCCGCGGTGCCAAAAAGGTTGAGAAGCCCTGACCTAGAAGACCTCACTCTCCCACTAAATGTCGTCTGGCTGTCCCAAAACCCCTAACTAGACAATCCAGGCTCTTTTAATGACTAATGACTGGTTCCACCATGGTGGAATAATCTACCAAGTATCACCAGAAGAGGGGAGTGCCCATCCTTCTCTTCAAGAAACTCTTGAAGACACAGCTCATTAAAGAACACCTCCTGTCCTACCCCACCTCCTGTCCTCATAAACCTCCTCTTCTATCCCCCTTTTGACATCTCCTCTGACAAAGACTCCTGAAAGTTGAAATACCACTGAGATCCTCCATCCATCTTGCTAAGAAGGTGAACCCTCGAGTTCCACACCAATGTCTGAAAATTTGACATTGGGCCCAAAGAGCCTTCTATAGAGAAACCGATAGCATTTAATTTTATGTGTAGCAACCACTGTATGAGTTGCTGCCACCTAGTGTCTGGAGCTATGTTAAAGCATTACACATCCTGTCTGGCGTGCCCATTGGAAGCCCCCCATCGGCACCTCACTCTGCCAAAGACTGATCCAAGCTGAAACAGCAGAAATCCAGGGCAAGGGTCTCACACCTTGTAATCAACTCATTACGCTCCCACCCCCCACTTCTTGAGTGCAGCGCTCCGGAGTGAAACCACATACTGCACATGGCTGGAATTTTACTTCAGCTTACACAGGAGCATGTACTGGAACTCCCTCCGCAGCTACACACACACACACAGAGGGAGTGTGTGTTTTGTAATTTTAGCCATAAAATTTTATTCCTGGATGAGACAACATGTCCAAGCTCACACCTGACTGTCCAAACCTCACTGTATTTCATTATTTAACAACCTGGTATGAGACAAAAGGTTCCAGCCTGCATGAATCACCAATGGCTGTGTTCCTTACAAGCTCCAAGGTTCCAAGTAGGTAAATTAACCCCCTGATCTGAGACTCAGATTTCATCAGTACTTAAGTTAAAAGAAAAAATCAGTCGTGCTAGTCAGAAAATCATTGTTTGAAGTTTGTCTTTTGTGTCTCTGGTGCAGTCCCGCAGAGTTACAGGGTTGCCTGTTGATGCAATCACATTTCCCATTCTGTGGTCAACTCACTTCATCCTCTCTGCAATGCTTTTCCTATTTTCTTTTTTTTCTTCTCTTTTGGGCAAACATCTGCACTGCATCTGCTCTGATGAAGCCCTGATAACGGACACGTGTTGTAATGTTGTGTTTCTGCAGGTCCGTCACTAACGTTTGAAGAAGGAGACTCCTGCACAAACGCATTGCATGCATTCTTTCCCATTCAATGTGTGTGTGTCAGGGAGAAACAAAGGACACACATCTGGCATTAAAAGGAAAAAAGGTTGTTTAAATTGCACAGCCTTAAGAAGAAGAGTGATTTTTATATTGGAAGGTATAACATAATTGTACTGCCTGCAACTAATCTTACTTGGAGATTGTGTGTTTTTTTTTTTTTGCAGTTTTTCTATAGCTTCACCATTGCATCTCGTTGTGTTATACTTTATTTTAAAGTCCTACCTGTGCTAAATAAGAGTCTGGCTCAGGATTGTCCACAAGGACCCGCAGATCTCCGGTTGGTCCCGCGTCCCAGGCTCCTAATCCTGTCATGAGCGCTGCGTCCAAGCCAAAAAAAAAATCCTTCCTTGCTGTCTGTAAGTTTAGAGCCTGGAGTGAGGCACAAATAAGTGGCTGCTCCTCCACTCTCTCTCTCTCCCCCTCTCCCTCTCTCTCTCTCGTACTCTCTCTCTACATTTTTTTCACCCACTCAGCTGGATTACTCTGTGAGTGAGAGGAGAAAGAGAGTCTGTGAGCAGAAAAAAAATCTGATTCTCAAAGGGGCCACAAGCCTAAGATTGGTGTAACATTACATACACACATGTAACGCGGTCTGCACTTCAGTGAACAATGCGAATGCAACAGGCGAACAGCCCACTCTCCTAGTGGCCACTGCTAACCCTCCTGTTGGATGTTCTGTGGCGTCGTCATACTCGCACAAATGGGACCAGGTTCTATCCAAAAACAGCCCGGGTCCACTTCCAACATCTGACTTTGATCGCCGCTGCCGCACTGTAACACCACCCTCTTGTTGTTGTAAGATTTTCGGAGGATTTTGCTCTGCATGTTGCAGCAGAGGTTTCACAATATTTTGACACTTGTCATTTGTATTTTATAAGTTGCTCATGAGCGCAATGTGAAATCAATTAGTTCGCTTTGGCTGGCTGTGCCTGAGCCAGTGGTTCCCAAGGTGGGGGGCGGGGATGAGGCAAAGATATTGACTTTTGATATAATCTTGCAAAATGTGGCCTTTGCATTTAACCCATCACCAAAGTGAACAGTGGGCAGCTGTGAGAACCCGGGGAGCTGTGAGGACGGCGCCATGCTCAGTGGACCTCAACGATAACTTGGCGGTAGGGGGATTCGAACCAGGGTCTTTGGACCAACTGCCCATCTTGTTAGTCGAAGGATTTTAATCTCAGTTTTAATGAGAATTTTAAATCAGTTTTGTTGATGTCGAAGTTTTTGGAAAAATTCAGTTGAACTGAATAAACACCACTTAATAAGGCAGGTGTAGGTAAACTAAGGCCCGTGGTCCCCATGTGGCCCCATCAGTTTTTCAATCTGGCTGCACAAACTTATTTCTTGGGTTTGCATTGTGAATATACTGCTGCCTTCTGCAATGCCCACATTACCCTATAGATCAGTCCTGGGCAATAATTTTGTCTCACGGGCCACGGGAGGTACTAAAATCTGAGTCACGGGCCAATCAGGAAATCATTGAATATAGACAAAATGCTTTAAGCCTCTTAAGACTATCTATTGCGGAAAAGCCGGCTTTGCAGGGAAAAGGTAGAAGGATAACATAAATTAAAAGTATAATTTGGACAAGTCTGGCGGACCAGATTAAAACGCTAAACAGGCCGCATTCGGTCCCCAGGCCTTAGTTTGCCCAGGTCTGTTATAGATGGTCTTGAGGAGTTTTAAAACATTTTCCCATTTTAGGTTTTATGCATAACTTACATGTCATAAGTTAAGAGGAATGCCCTATCTATCTAGCTAGCATAATGTGTGTTTTTGCTGACACAGCATTCTTGACTTTGGTTTCGCCAGCATGTCCAAGCATCTGTTTCGAGTACTATCTTTGTCAGTTTTTGTGTAGTTCGTTTTTTTTCTTTGAAGTATCGACATTGGCCCTGGTCGCTCCTTATCGCAGAAATTGTTTGCTTCCTTGAGATAAAACAGTTCTCGTGGGATTAGTGTTGTCCACTCTAGAGGTTCGGTCTAATTTTGTTAAGACAAAAGACAGTATAACTCTCTGCCTCCGTCTCTCTCTCTCTCTCGTCTTCTGCTGAGAGACACAGGTCCATATTAGGAACAACACACTGCAGCGTCTGAAATGGATTGTTTACCGTCAGAGACATCAAGCAGTTGGAGGGCACTCGCCCAGAACCACGGTTGCTGTTAGTAAAACTAGGTGTTTATGCTATTAAAGAAGTGGCTTCGTCTGTTGAATGATCACATACAGTACAGTACAGTACAGTAAAGTACAGTACAGTAGCCACCCAACACTTCCTACCATACACTTCAGGAAAACCACACGCTGAGGACCAGAACCTGTGCCTACAGAACATACGTGTATTTATGTGTGTGTGTGTTAATGCTCATTAGAAAGGCTGTGATTCACAGCCAGGCCTGCGGTGGTGCCAAACTGGAGAAGGCGAACATGCGCCTCGTTAAAATACTTCAGTACATTCTTCCACCTTCCTCATCAGGGTTTGAACTTGTTCTTTTTTTTCCCTCTGTTCTGCATAAATGTCAAAATAAAAACTTAATTAACTTATTAAACATGAATGTGTTTACGTCTGAGCTTTTTTCATGTTTGGAAATCACATTTTACTGTGTATCCCATCATTTCTTTGGTACATATATAAATATATGGAAAGCTGGACTAAATTGACAAAATGTAGGTAGAAAAACTAGGTGTTTATGCTATTGAAGAATTTTGCATTTTTGCACATTTGCACATTTTTAAAGGATAATGTATGCAGAAAGTCGTAGAGGTTAAGGAAGCAGACCTGAGTCCACAAGGCTTTAGGTTTGAATCCACCAGCTGCCAGGTGGCCACTGAGATGTTCTGATCATAGCACCATCCTAACTCACATAACATCTTGTGGGGCTCACCACCCGCAGGGAGGGTGATGGAGAAGCAGATGGGGATGAATGAATGAATGTATCCAGAAAATAACTCAACCTGGCAGCTGGTAGACTTGAACCTGAAGCCCTGCAAATCCAAGTCTGCTTCCACAACCGCTGGACCACCACCGTTGCCAATTTGACCATTTCGTATCGTAAAAAAATAAACCAAAAGATCATCCATAATGTATATTTAACCTAGACAAAGGAATCAAACCTTAGTCAACAGACTCAAAAGCAATTAAATGCAAAAATATCCAAAATTGCAAAAACAATCCTAAATTCAGCTAAGAGGTTAGCTTAATCTGACTAAACAAAGCTACATTGTTTCCTCACTGCTGTAAAATGCTGATCTCTAAATCTTTGTAAACCAATTTATTTTAAGTGAATGCTTAAGAGACAGGGTTGTGTTTATGTTACGTAAACACGTAACGTCTACCCTACAATTAAGTTAAATGACATCTTCCTGCATTCTCAGCCGTGGCCACAGGGTCAGGAGTCTGTAGATGCTGCATTCAGTGACTTCCTGCTGCAACGCAAAAACTCCCTAAAGTAAATATGTCTTCATTAGTCCTATCTGGCCTCAGCTGTCAAGGCCTGTGATAGCAGAGAAGACAGGCGTGGCAGAGATGAATGCCTGCGCACACAGCACACAGATGGTGTTTATTACACTGATGTGTTTCCTTCTCAATAATAAACCTTTATCCTCGTGTTCAGCTGCTCTGACTTTTTATATACTGTATATATTTAATGTGAAGGACGAATCAAATGATTGCTTTTATGCCACAGCAACAGACAGATATAAGTAAACGGTTTCCACCAGTGGGACACCTGTTGAGTACCAAATACAGCAGACTCCTGGATCTGATTCTATTTTTGGCATCAGATTATTTTCTTTACGAAAAGAGACTTTTTTTTTTCTTTGAGAATACAGTTTTGCTCATATGTCCCCTGTTGCGTAGCAAAAACAAAGCAGCCAGATTTGCATGTGTGATGTTTGCAATCCTATTTTTAATATTGTTATCCTATTTTTTTTTCTTTGTTATCGATAATCGTTTTCTTTCTGGACTATAAGTCGCACCTACAAAAAAAATCATAATCAAGAAAAAAAGTAAAATTAAGTTGCATCATCCAGCTTTAGAGCATTGTAGCGACTGACAGAGTGAAATGAACAAATATGCAAAATTTTATATATTAAACATAAATATCACAACTCAGTTTCAATCACAAACCTAGTCTAAGGATGAAAACGTGATAATACGTTTTTGTTTTTTTTTACCTGGTCCCATTTGAACCTCAGGAAACCCAACATGGGGTCGCAACCATAGGTTTTAGAAACACCACAGTTGACAGAAATGTTTCTGACATGCATTTGAATGATCTCAATGGTAATGGCGAAAAAGAAAATTAATGTTTTTGTGAGTTTTTTTTTTTTTTCAGAACATTCATAACATGTTACAAAACAGTTTCAACAAAAATAAATCACATGAGCTGCTTCTAATGTTATACTTAAGACTATAATTAAACGGTATCTAAGGGCATCAAGGATTTCGATTCAGTCCTGGACAGTTTTAGAATGTAAAGACGGAATTGTTATGTCAAATTCCATCCTTTAAAAAGTTTATTCTATTTTAAGGGTGAAATACAAAAAGTAATAGTGGGATATGGCCTGAGAACAAGCTGTAATATAAATTTGAATTGTCTTGGGCAAGATCGAATCCCCTGTGGAGCATTGGTGCATTCTCTGGGAAGGGTCATGAGGGGCTGAAATGGGGCAGTGTGATTTGGATGGTGGTCACAGAGACAACCCTTTGACAGACACAGCCCCTGGATTCTCCATCCTTTTAGAAAAACCTAAGATTAGCTTGTTTTTTTTAAAGTTTGTTATTATACAAGTCAGTTACAATTTCCCATGATCCCATGTTGGATCAGTGGAGAATTGTGATTAGTCTTGCTGGGTATTCCACCAGTCTAAGGGCCAGAAGAAGAGAAAAAAATGTCAAACTATTTATGGCTGGAGATGCTTTAGCTCAGAGTAAATGTCTCTGTCTTTTGTGTGGAAATCTGGGGTTCACTACATGGAAGGTTCACTGACACAGTGTGATTTGGGTGGCAGTTGTGGAGACTACTGCCCCTGATATGCAGTAAGGCTTAATGGATATTATTTTGACTCGTGGGCCACAGGTGGTACTAAAATTTGAGTCACGGTCCAGGTCAGGGTCAGAAAGATTGAGTATTTGCGAGATCTAAGATAAATGTTGAGGCAAATTTTTCAAATGCTTTTAGCGTCTTCATCAGCCGTCTTTGCAGGAAAAAGGCAGAAGTATAACTTGGACATGTCGGACAGGCCATATTAAAATGCCAAACGGGCCGCATCCGGCCCCCGGGCCTTAGTTTGCCCAGGTCTGCAGTAAGCGATAGATGGATAGATGGAACTTTTGTCGCCAAAAAGTCAAAATCTGATCAAGAAAAGATAAGTGGAGTACAGTGTGCGTTGTCTGTCCACTTTTTTCCCACTCCATCTAATGTGTGCAATCAGTTAACTGTGTCTCCTGTTGTCTTCCATGCCTGTCTTTATTTGGCTTCTCCGTCAAGGTCTGTCCGACTCCCTCTGCTGCTCCTCCCTCCTCAGTCGGCGTCCCCTGCTCTCACTCTGGACCCGCTCCAGGACAGACTGGAAACACATTGGAGCAACACATGTACACACAAACACAGTTGTGTGGATTATTTAGACAGACCACATGACCCTGTGTGTGCATCTGCTGTGGCCATAAACCTGAACCTGCTCCCATCAAATCCCTGTTCACCAAGTCCTTCAGCAGTAAAGTCTGCGAGTTTGGTTCAGTCCTCTTCACGAGGTAACGTTTTTCAGCCCAATAACTGCTTTATGAGCCTTATAAAACAAAATGGCATCCCGTCCATGTGCTATCTAAGGCTTTTTGGACCATTTTCACTTTTTTAATCCCTCTTTCACCCTCATGTGCTTTCAACTCTTCTTCTCTCGACTCCAAAGAGCCAAAAACTGGAAACATTAATTTATACCGGAAGACTTTAATCACGGCGATGTAGCGTCGTAACAAATAACAGAAGTAACGTCAAAGTCAAACAAACAAAGACCGAAACTTTAACATGATTTTAAACAAAAAGTCAAAGAATGGAATTAAGCATCTGCCTGTGGTTCTTGGACACTTCTCCACAGCTTCGTATTTACACTAATAACAGGCATTTATCAAGACTGAAGGCAAAGTTGGGAGCGAGTGTTTGGACAAGTTTTTATCAACTGCCACGGTTGTCAATTTATCTTTTTTTATTCTTACAGTAGTAACAGGAGGCAGCAATGGACACTGATGATAAGTTACACAGTAGTTGACCACAAAGTTGTAAGTACACTAGGGGACGCTTCTCTCTGGGATGATAATGTACAGCCGTGTGACCCTCTGGAACATTCTTTTTTTTCAATTTTTCTTTTTTTCTGATTTAACCCATCACCCAAGTGAACAGTGGGCAGCTTTGAGCGCCCGGGGAGCAGTGAGTGGAGACGGCATCATGCTCAGTGGACCTCAGTCTTAACCAGGCAGTTGGTGAATTCAAACCTGGGACCTTTTTTGATCCCCAGTCCACTTCCTTAACCACTAGGCTACCACCGAAATAAACTTTAGTTGTATTCATTTACTGCAGACATGTCCAAACCAAACTGTTCCACAAAGGGCCAGTGTGGCTGCAGGTTTTTGTTCCAACCAAGCAGCAGCACACCTGAGTTGACAGGTTTAATCAACTGATCATAGTCATCAGACACCTGATTGGTCAAGCTGTGTGCTCTTGCTTGGTTGGAACAAAAACCAGCAGCCACACCGGCCCTTTGTGGAACAGTTTGGACACCCCTGCTCTAGAGATACCGAGGCAAGGTGTCAGTAGCCCATATGGAGCAGTGGTGGCCTAGTGGTTAAGGACTTGGGTCAGTAGTGTTCAAGGTTCAAATCCATCAGTTACCAAATTACTCAGGTCCAGTGAGCTGTTCCCCAAAAGCTCAAAGCTGCCCAGTGTTAACTTTAATGATGTGTTAAATGCATTGGTCACATATTGTTGTATGCATCACAATGTCACAATGATGAGTGATGTCCTTTCTTTGCAATATCTTAGTAAATTGCCTCTCTGTATTGCTATAATGTCCCACACACATTCTTCGTCTTCCTCTGGTGCCTTTATTATATGGGGGCTGTGAGAGAGAGTTGTTAGTGTAACTTGTTGATTTGATCTGATGCTAATATATGTTCTGATTTAAGTATCTGTCTGAAGAAACATAAACAAACACCGGTGTGTATGTGTGTGTGAGACTGTCTGCGGTTGTTTCTCTCTCCGCAGACCAGGCATCAGATGAGAGAAGAACTTTATTACTCCCTCTGGGAAAGTTCACAAAGGGATTTAAGTTAAAGTAATTTTAGCCCACAGTCGGAATAACCTTTCTCCAATATGGAGTTCATCCTGGGGTCACCAGCACAAGTCACACACCGGAAACTTCCTCTGCCAAAGAAACTTTAGACTGAGGAAGTGGAGTGTTTTTTTAGAGCTGGGAAGAAATACAATAGTTTGAAAAGAAATTATTTACATAGAGATCCAAAAAAAATTCAATATCTTCAATGTTTTGTCATTGAACTGTGAGTGTTGCTGTGTTTTTATATTTGATTTCTGTGCGTAATTTACTGTGTGACAAAAGGCTGGGAGGAGATGGAAAAAGAATAATAGTATCTTACAGTCGTAATTAAGTTGAACTGAGGAATCTTCATCACAGTGGAATGATGTGATGTTCAGACAATGAAAGGAATCTGTAATGAGTTTATTTATTTGATTACATCAAAATGCTTTCTTGCCCAAATCGGACAATTTTTTCCAGCCAGCAAAAGGATGAAATGATCATGTCCGACCTGTACATCTTGGATGTGTATGGTATTCAACGGCTTTAGATGCTAGCCCTGCGGACATGTCCAGAGAACGGAGCAGAGATTTGGCAGAATCATACTGATACTGTTGAGTCATATTTACTGCAAGCAGATGTGTTTGCTGGCTCCTGGGTTTTCTTACATTTCAGTTCCAATCATTTCTTTTAAGGCGGAATCCAAAAATGGTGTCTCGCGTCCGGGATCCACTATGAATACTTTCATGTGCAAAGTTCCATGTTTCTCTTTAAAATGATTTATTGTAACATAGTTATTCACTACACAGTTAAGACGCATGCTATAAATGTCTTTCATGAAAGTTCGTAGATTGACATGAAGACACGTGAAGGTGAGCGGAAACGCACAAACTAAATAAAATACGACATAACAATAGCATTTAAGGCTCATTTCTGCACAAAAAAAATACTCTTTTTTTGCATTGCTCTTCCCACAGATGGTCCATCTAATCAACTGCCAAGTACTTTATGAACCCATTTATTTTCTTCTTCATCTGCATCCAAACAGCTTCTGTATCAAAAAAAGTATTTGGCATTTCGATTTTTCTGAAGGAGAGGAATATGATTGGTCCCACAATTGGTCTTCCTTTTCTGAAACTATGAGATTTGTTCCACTTGATAATAACTGGATAACAGAAAACAGTGATTGGAAAAAAAAAATCATGTTGGCCTTTTTCATCTCCAACAAATCAGTGAGCTAACCAGACATCTGGTCATTTTTTTAAAATCACAGATTCCAAAGATATGGATATCACATGTTCGATGCGTCCTAAGGTTGGAAAAACATGGTAAAGTTGACCCCTCTGCTCCCCTTTTTATTGTGCTATTTGGAAAACCTTTGCAAACCACCGTCATTATCTGAGAGCGGACGTTATACTGTTTTCTCACAATGTTGAAATCACTACAGTACATGAACTGGTTTGGACCATTTTCTCAGTTGAGGATTGAAGTGTGTTTCTCAATCTTTGCTGCTCCCTTGTTTTCAGAAATCCTATAAATAGAATTTTTTCTTCCAAAGTTAGTTCTTAGTCAGTCAGATACAATTTGATCACCACCAGTCCATCTAAAGCAGGGGTCTCGTGGGCCCGTGCAGTCGTGGAACGATTTTTTCCCGCCCCCACCTTGAAGTCAAACTTGAATTTATGATACATTTTACATTTTATGGTAAATCCTATAGTTCTCAAAACCATGATCCACAGGCTCCTTCTGTTTAGTGTTGTATTCCACAGAATTTATGTTTTTTTTAATATATTTTTTTTTCATTTGTATTGAACACTGAAAGCTGACGCGGCCCTTCAATGAAATGATAGTGTGGGTGCTGGCCCTCAACTTATTTAAGTTTGAGACCCCTGGAACTAAGGCTCATGCGGAGGGTAAAAAAACACTCTAAGATTCACACACTTGGTCAAATTAGACCTGTGCTTCTCAAATATTTTCTGTTATGCCCCCCTAGCAAGAAGAAAACAAATCCGGCCCCCTCGACAACCCACTCTTCACCTATAAACTATAAATCACAGCATTTGTCTATAAAATATCTTATAGGTACACCTCTGCATAACATTGTATCCTTGTTTAAGTAAAGAAAGCAAAAAAGAGACATAATTCAACTTACAAGGATGTGCAATTACACTTTATTGTAGTACGGAATAAAAAAACAATGTTCCCCAGGGTCACACATGCCCCCCTCAGCATCGCACCGCGTCCCCAGGGGGGCCCGCCCCACACTTTGAGAAGCACTGAATTAGAGTGAACACCTTACCTACTACTGCATGTTTTGGGTGGTGCTTTAACTTATAGTCAATGTCTTCATTATTGTTGCTGAACTCCAGGGTTCAAGTCTTAGGCAATTTTGAATCTTGGTTATAGAGGAAGTTGGTGCTTTTTAGAGGGATCACCACCTGCAGGAAGGTCTACAAGGATTGCTCCCAACAGCACCAACTCCTGGTCAACTTTTCTGGCTAATAGGAAGACTATATGTCCCTGCTCAGACTGCTACCCCATGACAAAGATGGATGGATATGTTGGAAAAGACCCTCAAGGAACATTTTTTATTGACAGGACTTGAATGAAAGACAAGCACACTTCACACCCTTCTGTCGAATTATATTTTATGTACCATTTAAGAAACATTTTAAGGACTTCAAAGTATTTACATACCTATTTTCTCTCTATTGGGTTAGTAAACCTGATGGTTTGGGTTGGGATTCCGTCCAAATGCCAATGTGTCCCTGGCAACCAAACGTTGAAGCACTGAAACTACTGTGTTGTCAAACTTGGCAGTAGTGGGGAAGAACTGCATCAGTGGAAATGTGTTTTTTTTTGTCTCAGTTTTGCATTTGATCACAAACTGATTGAAGTGTTCCCGTTCCCTCACTCCTGCTGCGCTAACTTAAAGTCTCGGAGTCTCTTAATGGCCTCAGCAGCTCCCTGTGGAATGGAACTTAATGTCCTTTTAACTGCCTGTTTCTTTGGATGAATCTTTAATTTGTTCTTTTATGGAGATGTTTTCTCTTAACTACTGCAGCCTGTTATTTCAGCAGGACACCACCAACAGAGACCATGACCGCTAATGGTGTCCGCGCTGTGTCACAGTGTTCAGATGTCGTGCCACTCTTCGTTTATACTGTTGAATTTCTAGGGGCTAGCTAACTCGCCTGTCGTCAAGAATACATTTTATATACTTGCAATTATCCTTTGAAAGAGAACATCAAAGATGATTTGATTGTTTTACAGTCTGCTTTTTGAATGGCTGTTAAAGCTATAGATAGCGGCTACGTAGCTTTGGGTGTTGCAGTCTAACGACTAGATCCAGTTTAATAAAATCCTCGACACACAGTGCGCCTCAGTTTTTAGTGCTGTGTTTAATCTCCTTTCGTGGAATTTACTTAAGCTTCCCCAGCTTGCTCATATATCTCCTGAATTATGTTTTAGCATTATTGCCGAACCCCGCATGCTAGTAAAGATGCACATATTAATTACGTATATTTAAGCATCAGATAATGAGCCTGTTTAAAGGCCGTCCCAGTCAGGAAGCTAAAAGCAGCAGAGGAAAAGATCACTGGCTAAAGCTGAGAGAAAACCCAAAAATAAATTCCTCAGTGTTCACCAACTGGTGTTTGAGTTACAATCTGAATGAAAAAGAAGCTGAACCCTATGGAGAACACAGCAGTTAAGACATTGTTGTTCAACCTTGGGGTTGCAACACCAACCCATCACTGTAAAGACTAGACCAGACGTGGGCAAACTTTTTGACTTGTGGACCACATTTGGTCCCAGAATTGGACACAGGGCCCGAGTCAAGATCACAAAGACGAAGCATTTGTTGAACTACTATTAATGGTAGGTAAAGCCCATGTATAAAACCTAAAATGCTAAACTTCTTAGAGCTTCTATGACATTATCTTTTGGGGAAACAAGGGAATTACTGGGAATTGCAGAAGTATAAGGGCTATACCAGTGGTTCTTAACCTTGATAGAGCTACAGAACCCCACCAGTTTTATGTGCATTCACCGAACCCTACATTAGTAGGGTGAGTCGGTGTGTCTTGACCTCTGCGGTGTCTTGACCTCCCTGGCAGAGGCTCCACCGAACCCCAGAGATCGACTCACTGAACCCTGAGGGTTTGATCGAACCCAGGTTAAGAACCACTACTCTAGCATCAGTTAGTACAACACTAGGACAGTGGTTCTTAACCTTGTTGGAGCTACCGAACCCCACGAGTTTCATATGTGCATTCACCAAACCCTACTTCAGTAGGGTGAGTCGGTGTGTCTTGACCTCTGTGGCAGAGGCTCCACCAAACCCCTGAGACCAACTCACCGAACCCCTAAGGTTCGATCGAACTCAGGTTAAGAACCACTGGGCTATACAAATAAATTACTATTTCAGACAAGGTTGGCGGACTGCATTGAAAAACCTGGCGGGCTACATCCGGCCCCCGGTTCTTAGTTTGCCCATTCCTGGACTAGACTGTAAAAGCTACATCTACTAAAATGCCGAAAATTTATGATGTGAAATTGGGGTTGCAGGACCAACAGCTGTCCACTCAAAAGTTGAATTTGGCGACGTCTGGACTTTGACTGGACACTGGACCTAGTGGTGTCATACAGACATCATATTGTGTGCACACATCACTAATGGTCATCACAAGGGAGGAATGTTTTTTTACTTTTTACTAGTTACTAATACAATCTGTGACCTGTTGAGAGACTTGAGTGATTCTGCACTTGAGGAGCATCATTCAGTCTTCCCTCTCATCTTCTCAATCCTCGGACCTTCTCCTTAACACCACTTCATTGTATTCTGAACCCCTTTTCTTGTATCCTAACCCCTGGAACACCCACTCCTACCTATGATGTAAACAAGCCAGCATCTTCTTTTATCTGATCATTGTCTGACTGAATTACAGTCTGGGATCTGTGTTTTTAATAAGCATTTATCCTCTCATCGCCTCCTGGAGCAAAGTCCTGGTAATTTATGATGCTCTGGGTTTTGTTTTTGGTGTTTTCTGAAGATGATTTAGCTCAAAGAGCAAGTTGTCACAGGAACATCTGCTTCTCCACCCCGACTCGTCTTGGTTGGTAATGACAAGCTTGTGTGTGTGTGTTTGTGGGTTTATGTTGCTGATAAAACTTTGTTCAAAACTCATGCTTCTTCATCATATCCATCCAATCAACAAATTAATTGCACATTTTACACATTTTCTCAAGGTTTAGCAAACATTGCAGAAATATGGAGTTACATGAAGAGAAAAAGAAAACATGTGGGAACACTGGGAGTTTCCCAAGCAGTCTAGGCCTGTGGAAATTTAATAGAACAATAGCATATTAGTCATGACAGGGTCCTAGTTGGTTTTTGGGGTTGTAGCTTAAATTGAAGTGTCTGTCAAGATGTCTGTTGGAATGTTTAATAAACAAAAAGCCTTTGACCAATGCATTATACATGTTGGAGAATTTAGAGACGCTAATATGAAGAAGCAAAACAGAGTTAAAAAAAAAACATTAATTTTATAATCTGTGTTTTACAAGTACTTTTTAATCACATTTTAACTCAAAGCATTTGTTCCATTTATTCTTTTTATTGCAGCTAGTCATCAAATGAAACACCAAACTGAGCATAACTGTCAAAAAGAATAACATGTGCCTATAAATAATAAGAATCAAACATTAGAGTAGTAGCATGACATACGGTTTCAAAAATATGGATCCCCTACCGTGTCGCCCCCTCAGAAAAAATCCTGCAGACACGAACATCTGGTCAGCTTGGTAAAAATGAAAACCCCAATAAGCATCATGATCTCCATTATTCTTAGTAAATCATCTAAAAAGCAACCACAACAACTCAAGTGTTGGAGTCTTCTACAGTTTCTATGGATACAATAGATCTTTGGAATCAAAGAATAATATTTTTGCGAGAAATAAACATCAAATGAACTACAACTTAGGGCAACCCTGGGCAAACTAAGGCCTGGGGGCCGGATGCGGCCTGTTTGGCATTTCAATCCGGCCTCCCAACTAGTTCAAATTATACTTTTAATTTATATTATTGGTATCCTTTTCCCTCTTCCCTGCAAAGCCAGCATTTTCCCAATATCCCCACAGTAATTTCCCAATTTTCCCACAGTAATAGAAGGGACAAATAAAATCTTGTCTTTTTTATTGCACAGTACAGGACACTGGTCATGTTGCCGGGGGACAGACACCCTCTTGCAGCAGGTCCATAAAACACTTTTGAAGAAACTTCACAACAATTTGTTAAATGAAATCTGTGAGGTAAATGTAATAAAAAAAATACAACCATCAGCACCATTCAATTCCCTTATGTATAAAACATGATGATAGAAGATGATGTGGGCAGTAATACTGATAATATAAATCTTATTGAATGGAATTAATTAATCATATCTTGTTATACATAGTATATTTGTTATATATAACTAAAGTTATATTGTATGGTGTACGTGTAACCTAATTAGTATGACAAAGGGGTGGGAATTAATAAGTTTAACTTCTACCCACTCCTTTTCGAGACAGTTGATGAAATTGTTTGGTCCTTGTCTGCTATCTTATGTGCCTCTCTCGAAATAAACTCATTCATTCATTCATTCATTCATTCATTCATTCATACTTATCATCAATACAATTTATCTTAGTTCACGCAAATACTCAATCTTTCTGATCCTGACCTGGCCCGTGAATCAACTTTTAGTACCACCTGTGGTCCGCGAGACAAAAAATTGCCCAGGCCTGACCTAAGGGATCTTGAAAAGGTTAAAGAATGAATTATTGTCTCTGTCATGTGGTGTGAAACTCTGGGGTCACTTCCTGGGTGAGATCAAACCCCAGTTAGGTTGTCTCCTTCCACCTGGCTTATCACCTGCAGGAAGGTTTATGGTGGGCTGGTATGGTGCAGTGAGATGTGGGTGGTGTTTATGAAAATCCGGTAATGGATAAGCAGACACAAATGGATGGATGGATCTCTTACAAATTGTCATTATTACCAACAATTCAACAAAACTCTTACAAATTGTAATTCAAAATGTATTGTAGTACTTTGCTTCCTAACACCAGTTGTCCACTTCCTCCAGGCTTGGGAAAAGCACTGAGGCCAGGGAATCATCTGCTCCAGTTGGAATCCCACCAAGGTCATCTGGATGAAAACAAACTCCCACTTGTGAGGATTTGACTGAAAGAATGTTAACACTCAAAAATGTTTATTCACAATGAGCCTTTGAAGACATTGAACTACTTCCTGATCAATGTGAATGTCTCAAATCCTCATCAAGGGGTTCCACTATGTTCGTTTGGTATTTTTAGGTTCCTTACATTGATTTGAAGACATTTTGGCAATGGTGAATACACAGGAGACACAACTAAAGTATGTATTTTGCACCACTGAGAAAAGAACCTGCAACATTGAAAGGAGGAAAAAAGCATCTGCATGCATGTTCAGACACTAGTCAGCATACCACAAGGCTTAGTGAAGGTTGAAAGGTCTAGAAGTCCCCACCGCCCTGGGCTACTTACTTCCACCACCCAACATCTGCTTTCTCTCACTTTCTGAAAACAAAAACATCATTAACGCTGTTTGTTGACGGGATGCTGCCCTCAAATGTCTCGGTGTCAGTTGCCCGTCGAGCTAAACTTCACCTGGTCCTGTTCAAATACAGCATGTGTGTTTTTCTTTCCAACTTGCTTGACTGGGTTTGGACCTCGTAAACTGGCCACTGGATCACAGGGTTTGGGAAGTTTTGGGAATGTGAGGAACTTGGGCTTGTGAGTTCTAGACTTTAATAGTCTGGCTTAGCGAAAGCAGACAGTGAGTCATGACCTTTCTCTCAGGTCTTAAAGCAGGAGGAGCCAGACTAGCATCTATAGTTGGGACGCCATTGGGTCGCCATCTCTCCGTCGGCTTCTGAAGTAGAACTTTTTAAAGATGCTTTGGTTTCTCCTACAGTAAAAGCCTTTTGCATCATTGTAGTTTGATACTCCTTCCCTCCATCTCGGCTACAGCTCTCTGTAATTTTGGTTTCGGGGGTGTAGGCTGCTCCCTGAGGACTGGACTAAAAACTGTCCGTATGGCACAAAAACATTTCCAACCAGCACCTCACCACAGACTGGGGAAAACACATGCAGCAGCGTTATGGATAATAGCATATCATTCAACAATAACAAAGCCTGGCCTTCATGGAGATGACACCGGCAACCATGGAAAATTACACAGTTTTTCTGTGGTCCATGGAAATTGACAAACTGAAACTAAATCATGGAAAAAAATATATAAAAATACAGTCATATCTATTGCAAATAGAATAGAATTTTAATCCAGTAAAGACAAGAAAAAGTGTTTAATAAAGACCAGATGACGATGACTTGACATCCCTAGTCGATTGTGCTGGGTTGCCATTGAAACTGCAACACAAGCGTGTATTTGTTTAGAACGTCACATCATGTGGTTGGTCATAAACTTTCAGCTCAATGCAAAGCAATAAATTGATGCTGGCGATGGAGGGCAGCAATGATCAGAGAGCTGGTTAATAGTAACCTTCTGTAGAACCTCATATCAAATCTCATCATTTCCCTTAATAGGAATAAAACTAAACCATTGGGAGACCACAGAACACACAGAGACAATTTCACCAAGTTTCCAATAGGAAACATTATACTGTTGAAGCTTCTCTAGGAGGTTTTTTTTTTTTAAAGGCAAATTTTCCCCCTGGCAATTCTCTTTTTCATTATTTATTAGAGCCTGATGACACACAGTGTCTACCAGGTGTTACTCTGTGTCGGAAAAGAGATAGAAATGCGAGAGCTCATGCCGAAAGGAAGTTGTGAGACAAGGGAAAAGACTGATATATATGATTTAATGTCCTGCGCGTCCTGTCGGACAAACCATCAAAACCAGGGAGGGCAGACACGCAAGGATGTGGCTGTCTGGAGTTGACTGAGGCTGGGAGGAAAGAGGAGGAGGAGGAGGAGGGAAGGCAGTGTGGAGGATCTGTGGGGAACACAGAAAAAAAATCGCACACAGAAGATGAACATCCGCTGCAGAAAGCATATAAGGCTGAGCAGATGATGGTAATTGTTAACAGAGGGACGTTGGTCACAGAGACTCTGAGAGAATATTGCTTCCTCTCACCTGGTGAATGCCCTTAAGGATGGGTTGACATATCTTCTAGGTTGGTGGTCCCCTTTGTTGTCAGACTTTTTTGGGGGGTTTTTTTCAAAATAAAATGAACTGTACCTGAAGTACGCCGCAACAAGCAACACTAAATAGTCCGAGTAGTTGAACTTTATTCAACTTGAAATACATCTCAACACTTGGGGACAACACAGACATGAAGGTTTGGAGAAAAAGCTAGGGAAGCCAGATTGAGATGCTTTGGACATGTTCAGAGGAGGGACAGTGGATGCATTGGTAGACGTATGATCCTAAAGATGGAGCTACCAGGTAGGAGACAAAGAGGAGATTGATGGTTGCAGTGAGGGAGGACATGGAGGTTGATGAGGATACATAGAGGACAGGGGCAGATGGAAATTGTTGCCTTGTTGTGGCAACCCCTGAGAGTAGGGACAAGCCGAAAGGAGAAGAAGACTGTTCAGCAACAACAGGTAAAATACAAAATCATAAACTCACATTTTCAGTTCACTCTACTTCCACAAACCCATCAAAATAGTCACACACACCATAACATTACATTGGTGCCTGGTACATATGACACTGCCCTGTTGAAAAAAAAAGTACAGTACGGTGTTAGTCAGCGAGTACACAGCGCATAGTTGTGCTTTTATTTTGGCAGAAAACACAACCAGAATTCACATAATAGGCACACCAGTTTATAAGGCTCACTGGTGATTTATGAGAAAGTTACAGGTTTTGGAGTGAACCTTATAGCCGAGATGATATGGTAAATATTTTTGTCTATCTAAATGTGCAACCCAATGTCTTTTGGTGACCAAGTGCCAAACTTGGCAGTTGGACACCCCTTGTTTTCAGTTGCAATCTTTGTCCTGATTCGTACCATTGCTGATACAAACTTTCTAAGACTCATCTTATGATCCATATCCAGAGCTAACTACCATAGCTAGAGTAGCTGGGTTTTGTTTATTGTTCAGTTTCGTGGTTTATTTTTAAACAACATAGTGACATCATTACCCTATTTTACTCAGCGGAGGTCTGAACTCCACAGTTGGTAATTTGATTCCTTCTCTGTGTGAGAGTTAGGTTGACCTGCTGCAGCGTCTCCAGGCAGACTCAGCTGGACTCACTCTGTTTATTTGGAATCCTACATTCTACTTTTGTTCATGAAGTTCATGTAACCTGAGGGACCTCTTCAGGTAACCTCTTTAGTTACCTCATACTCTTAGCCATGAGATTCAGAGAGTTATGTTGATAAGAAGTTAAGAAAAAGAAATCCATAGTGAGAACAGGATGGTGCTGGTAGATCCACTCTAATCCCTCTGGACATTTGCAGGGTGTCCTTGGATACATCCCAGACTGAAAGTCAAGAGGGTCGCATACCTGCTGTCAATTATCAAGCAGTTCCACCCTTTCCTGGATCTTTGTGATATAGCTTTGCTTCTCAAAATATACACCTGGCCCAAGCTCTTCTAGAGTCACTTCTGGGGTCCAATATTGGCAAATTGTACGGACAAATAAAAATGTCACAGCGTCCTTTAAGGATTTGCATTGACGTTTGATCATCAGGACCGTTATCGTGCATCTGCTTATGCTATAGAGGTTATTAAATTTTAGCCTGATCCACAGATGATTAGTGTGTTGTTTTACGAACAGAACCATATGTTATTTGAGCCTACAGTAAAGACAACATCAAAGTGGGAGTAAGAGAAGGGGGAAGTTTACATGGTTTGCTCCCCTTATTAGGACAAACTCCATTGGCAAAAAAAAAATATGAACCGACAAGCTGTTAACAATTTGCAACATTTTTCCATAAGACTTTTTTAATGAGACATCTGCTGGCTTGTTGCCCCCTGGTGGCTGCCCATCTGTGCCTACGGGTGAATTCCAAAAAGCCTAAGTGAAACTTTTGCTAAACCTATATTTTGCATGTGTCCTGCTTGTGCTGTAGCAACTTTTAAACTGATCTTTGAAATCCTTATATAAATTTTAACACATATTTCATTATAACATGTATGTGCTAATGATTTAAATTTCCAATATATTTGGGGTGCTACCATGCAGTTCTACAATGTTAAATTATATATATATCATATATGTATATATATTAGGGGTGTGCAAATTAATCGTTTTGGATTGAACTGAACCGAATCGGATTGATTGTTCCTGAATTGGATTGTAGCCTGTGAATCGAGATATGATTCGGATCGTTATGTGAGTGAATCGTCACACCCCCAATACATATATACAGTATATATATTTCATATAATGCAATCCCGGATGGCATTTGCGGCCTAGTGGTTAAGGACCCAGCTGCCTGGTTGAGGCACGTAGCATCATTCCAACCTGCTAAATTCGGCACGATCACACCAAGACTAAGATGAATAAATGAAATCCCTCTTTTGCTAAATGATGTGCACCCAAAAAAAAATTCAGGATAAATGGCTGCATATCAAAGTGGGGGTCACTAGATGGCGGCATTGCAGATCAGTTAATTATTCTCCGACGCACAAAGTGTAGAGATAAACATGCCAGGCCTATATTAGTATTGGTTGAAATCCGAAATTGAGTGTTGGACAGTACAGAAAATATATCTATGATATACTTTTTATCAGAATCAAAAGACCGTTATTGTCATTGTGCAAATACAACTGAATTGCCTAATCAGCAATAAATTTCTGTTACAACAGTCTCTGTTGATATGGGTGTCATTTCATAACATTTATCAATTGTAAACCATTGTGCGTCAAAGAATGGCTTCTTTTCTGTCCAAATGAGTCACTACACCCTTGAGATAAACTCAGTTGTTGCCGACTCCCACATATGGCTGTGGATGACAGGGCACTGAAAACACAGGCAGCACTGACAGCTGCATATGGTTCTTAGAGCAGGACGGCGGGGGGTACGACAGTCAGTCTGCGGTAAAAGACAGCGCCCTATGGTCTTAGTTCTGCCCGCTGACACACTGTGCAACAATGTCCTGGACTCTGCACGAAAAAGGCACTGCCGGATTTGGACAATGACATCAGAACCATCGTTTTTCCCATAACTCCTGAGAGATTTATTATAAATATGGGGATGTGACGTTAGATCCTTTTTTATTTTAACTACAATAAATACTAGTTTCATTCAATGGCTTTTGCATGAGGTTAAAATGCACCTTGTTTGATGGAAGGGCACAGATGATTTCAGCATCTATAAAAGTTGGACTGAGAGCTTTAAAAGACTTTAAACATCCCTTTTATAAACTGTCGACAGATGCTTTGTCTGAAGAACGACAACCTATAGGAGCCGCCTACGGGTACGGGATAAAACACATGAGTGTGCCTGATTGAGGAAATGGTGATGTTTAAAAAGGGGCCAGCAGACATGAAATGCAGGATCACGGAGAGAGGAAACGTTTTTAAAATTACCCCTGACCCAAAGGTTGACTTTGTTGTGACTACGATCCAGCTGTAAAACATAGATCCTGACCCGGAGGGCTGTGCATTTATTTTTTCCATAAGCTCGAGGCAACAGGCGCAGATCAAAAAAGGTCAAAAAGACCTTGAGTCCTGTATTTTTGTGCGCTGTATTTGTGGATGTGGTAGGATGAGTCACAAGTCAAGGGTTTGGGAAGGTTTTTAATAGTTTCAGAACGCCTCACAACATGTTTTTCAGGCAGGGTATGATTTCAAAACAGTTGTGTAATTGGAGTATATCAACTGTTCTTTAATCTTAACCTGTTTATTGACAAACCTGACATTTTCGTGCAAGCTCAGCATTTTTGTTAAGAGTGTGAAAAACACCCAAAAATGGTTTGATGATAGAGATAACAGCCCCTTTTTGTAGCCCTTGTAAATTTTGCCACAATAAAGACGTCATTTATCCAGATTATGTTACTTCCGAAATTATAAAATTGTGATATGCTGGGTTATATGCCCAAAGCAACCTCTTCTAGGTAGCTCTAGAGATGCCGCTTCCAAAAAAGAGAAGTCAGTTCTATAGTCTGCAATTCCATTCCCCCTGGCCAACTTTTGTGACACTTCATTTCCAAACTGAGGCCCCGCCAAGGAACAGCAGTTACAGTTGAGAAATAAAACTCCTGAAGTCAAGAAGAAGGGCACAGTTTTTTGTCTGAATTCCAACGAATGAGGACTTACCTGTCATTGTGGGAACATGGCTTATTTCAAAATCTTTGGCTTCCTCCAATAGTCCAAAAAATTGACTTATGTGAAACGTTAACTCAGGGTCAATCATTCACACCAAATTGACCTCTGGCATAAGCCTGATGGACTACCAAAGACCTCATACAATGGATTGGTAGTGTGGTTATACAAAGAAATCCCAGATTGTTTTAAACCCTTTACAAGTTACGTCCTGTCTGTTACTTTAAGACTTGTGGTGTGAATTTTTAGCGTGAATGTTTCTCTTCATATGTGGCCATGCTAAAGACTACATTTTTCCTGAAATGTGTTGGTAGAAAACATTATTCCTGGCTGGTGTGAGCCATTCACTACTACAACGAAATTGGCTTGGAGCGTGAATGTTAGTGTGAATTGTTCCGACTCTATGTGTGACCCTGTGATGGACTGACATAAGGCCAAAAATAGATAGAGTGGAAGAAATTGAACATTGGATTTCAGATTGGTTGGAGTCATTCACTAGTGTCTCCAAATAAATAAAAGGTGTGAATGTGAGTGTGAATGGTTGTTATAAAGTACCAACATCCATGTTGCACTGTAAGAATCTCAAGGAAAATTTTTATACAGTACAGTGTGTTGCTTTTCTATTTTCTGCTGAGAATGTTACAGTAGTATTGACTTCAGCTGTGTGCCCTGGTAACTGGATTTACTGTCAACGTCCACATCTGTGATGTATTAAAGCTTCAACTCCTCAGCGTTTACTGTGAACCGTACAGGAGAAGAAAAAACACAGAACAGGAAATTTGGGGAAAAGAAATTACCAGACATATTTACTGAGTGTTGTCATTTTTCAGAAAACATAAAAACGAAAGAAAATAGATAAACTATCTGTGGCTTTCTCAGTCAACGGATCAGAAGATTGGAGCTGTACTCTAAAAATAGGCTACAAATTTTTGATTTCTCCAAAAATGGTAATAAAACCTTTAACGCAATCATTGGCGGTTTGAAGACCTACTATGGTGTAGTGGTCTATTTACTGGGAGTCATTAAAATACATGTGGCAGTGGTGGCCTAGTGGTTAAGGAAGCAGACTTGGGTCCCCAAGGTCCCTGGTTTGAATCCACCAGCTGCCAGGTTGCCACAGAGGTGCTCTGAGCATAGCACCGTCCCAACCCACATCACTTTTTGTGGGCTCACCACCCAAAGGAAGGCTCACAATATGGTGCAATGTGATTTGGGTGGCGTCAACTGCCCCTGGCGCCACCCCTGCAACCCGGCTAGGACAAGCAGAAGATGATTAAAGGATTAAAATACATTTTGCCACAAATAATCCTATTGACCAATGTACTATATTTTTTGGACTAGTTGAACTTTTTCGATCCTACGGCTGGTTTTGATTTATCCTGAGGTGCGACTTTTAGATTAAAATATATATACTAAAATATTTTTATTTTCACCCTGGAAACCACTAGAGAGCACTCTAGGCTTCCATGGCCGTCTCTGCTACTCCTGTGGCATTGAGAATGGATAATTATAGTCACAATGCGACTTATGTGACTTGTACTCCAGAGAGACATATGGACATGAGAATATATTTGGTGTCAAGAAAATGATAATAGTTCCTCATTGACAGCAGCTAAGTAACACCTGAATGGAATAAGTTCTGGAACATTCTCCCACCATATGGAGCTCCTTGTTTGTTTGGTGGCTTGCAGCATTTTTCAACAGTTATATCACGTCTATATGAGAACAGCGTGTATCCCATCAATACAGATTGTGTGCACACATACATCACTGACTGAGATCCCAGCATGCAGCTGTTGCAGGGGGTTGAGTTACGGGTCACGGCAACTTCCAGAATGATCTGTGGAAAATAAGCTGACAGGAGAACAGCGGGGTTACATCACTGTAACCATCATTGCCATCACTTCCACCTTGGATCCAGGTCAGATGAGTCCACTTTCTGTTTCAGTGCTTTTTACGGCCCACGGATTCATCGTGTTCATCCAGTGGGGCTTTTTATTCAGCCCAAAACATCAATAATAGACTTATTCAGTCCATGTGCGCCGGAGGTTAGCATTAAATGGCTGTTTACTCCCATCTGGTGGCCATTTTTCGCCAGTACAAACACGAATACGTTTCAATGCGTTACAATCAATTAAAAAAAATGAAATAAATAATACCTGAACATCTAACATGTTTTCAATTAAGCCGACAACGGTACCAGGTTGCTTTATTTTTCATGAGTGGAAATCGTTAGCATTATTCCACCGGATGTTTTGGGGACGTGTTGAGCCGTTACTATGGTAAGGACCACACGACACCAGGTCTTCCGAGTCGAAACTCTGATTTTTTTGTTCCGCCTTTTTTAATTTGATTAAAACTACTGCGAATTAACTATTTTTGGACACTTTTTTTCTCGCCAAGTGGACAAAGTTGTCAAGTTGGAATCTAAAGAGTCAGGATATTTAAAAGTAAGACTATTATCAATGTTTCTTATGTTTGTTTGTTTTTTTAAGAAAAAACGAACAATTTAAAAGAACACCAAACTAAGAAGCTAGTCTTTCTCCCCGGGTGACTAGGATGTCGCAGATATTACATGTATAGAGATTTAATTTACGTGAAAATTTAGTTTTAAATTAAAAGGTAACTAAAGCGCTAAGGGAAACGTCAACCACATTGATGACGCGTGTCACTTGCTCGTCGAAAAAAAAATGTACTTAAAAAAAAATATATATATATTTATATTTAGACAGTTCTTTTCATTGTTAGAATGAACCCCGGGTGATATAAGCTGCCATTGTCGCCGTGTTAATTTTCGATAAAAACCTGAAAGGTTGGGCAATTAAAGTAGACATGATGGCATCAAAGATGGCGTAAAACGTTAGGCCTTTCAATTGTAAACTATTTTCGGTAACAAGAGTAAACTGCAGATGGCTAACGTTTCGTTGTTTCAATCAGCCATAGAGTATTTTATCCTCATGAACCCATTTTTTTACTCCTTACATTGTTCCCTATTTGTTTAAATTCTTTATAAACAGTCTCTATCTTGTATACGTGTATCATGCCTCCATTTAAGGTTACAGTGAGCAGAGTTGGTGAAGATATTTAGGATCAATAGGGCAGTGGTGACTGTGGAAGTGGAGAATAGAGTACAGGAGGGATGGAACTAATGGGGAAATGTGTTAGGAGTGATCTGTGGTAGAAGAGTGTTAGTTGGAGTCCAGGACATTATGGTGTGCCATGTTATTGTATATTGTATATGTTATTGTCTGAATAACAGACACAAGATGTACTCAAGTCTAAAAAGACACAACATAAAATACACCTGAGTAACAGACACAACATGGGCCTAGGAGATTCGAACAACATTCCACATTTAGAGGTCTGACAATCAATGTCTTGTGATGTAAGTGTAAAAGAAGAAGATGTCTGTATCAGTATTTGGGATTTGTTGGTTTGATGGTCAGAAACATTTTGATATAATAAATCCCCCATGATGGAGAAGTGTGTCCCGGTCTGCGTATTTGTAGACAGCACTTTCTACAATACTGTTATATAGGGATTGGAGTTAAAGATGCTGAGATTCTCTTTAGAGGTGACAAAGATGGACATGATCAGGAATGAGGTCATAACGAGGACAACACAGACAGGAAGGTTTGGAGAAAGAGCTAAAAAAGCCAGATTAAGGTATGGAAATGTTCAGAGGAGGGACAGTGGATTTATTGGTAGAAGAATGATCCTAAAGGTGGAGCTACCAGGTAGAAGACAAAGGAGATTGATGGATGCAGTTAGGGAGGACACAGAGGTAGTTGGAGTTTAAGTAGAAGATATAGATGAAAGGGGTAGATTGAATATGTTGATATGTTGTGGTAAATCTTGAAAAAGTACAAGCCTGAAAGGAAAAAATGTATCATGCTGTATCTGCTTCCTCTCTGACTAATCTTTAGTGAGTCTGTCTGACATGGAAGTCAGCATCTCAATATCCAGTGGAAGTGAAATGGAGACGACTGAGCAGGAGGAAAACATGGAGGAGGAGGAGATGATGAAGGGGGACTTCCCTCTCGTGGCCCTTGCACCTGATGCTTCACTTCCTGAAGAACAGCTCCCAGCTAGAACCGATGTTTACGTTTGTCCTGTGTCTCAATGCATTGATGAGGTAAGATAACACAGTTTGTGATTTTTATATGATATAAACACATGAAAAAAAATACTGGAAAACAGAGATCATTGCATGAATGAGCACAATACAGTTTATTAGCTTGATCTTCACATACAGTGTACAGACAATTAAAGTAACTGGCCCACAGTTTAGACAGAAATCCTCCGTAAACTCGCTCTCACGTTGTTCTCGATCCCTTCCTTAAATGAGTGGGCAGCTTCTCATCCCTCAGATTTCAGAACCCCAATACAAGAAGGCAGACACTTCAGAGTTTCTACTCATGCTGAACAGGTATACACACATGTATACACTTGTTTAAAGATTGCTTCCATACAGACGATGTTGGGAAAGTAGGCAAAATGGCATCAATGTTACGTAAAACTACCAAACACTGCAATGTACACAGCCTTGATTTTTTTTTTTTAATATATATATTTATATAGAAAAGTGCATATCTTTTAGCATGACGGTTGAGTATGAGCGATAGAAAAGATCCAGATTTTACAAAAAACTAAGCTGCAAATACGCACATCTTCACCATGAATGGTCACGACACTGCACTGTCCTCAGCACTGCTGGCACCGTCAACAATCATCACACTTTGTACTTTATATTTGAACCATGATTTATATATAAAAGCTATCGTAACCTCTCAAAAAAATAAAATAAATACTGTACACATCTTCAATTTTAACACATCCGGTGCCATTCACAGTGTAGAAAATGGATTAAATGATGCTATGCAGCTTTCTAACATTAGGTAGCAGTATTGTACAAGTGAAAAAGGGGATTTTTTTTTTGTCCTTTTTTTTAACATGAAGATTGGTGCATGGCTTCAAGGGCTGTGCAGTAGTCCAGTGCACCCAAAGTATGGGTGAAAAAAATGTTTTTAATACGTATATTCATAAATTTCACAGCAGTGTCCTGTCTGTGGCTGCTGTCAAGCACAGTTTGCAAACTCATCCATCATGCACAACGTACTAAGGAACTGAGCCAGTAGAAATTTATCTCAGGTTATCGTATATTTAGACCAGGATGCTTTATGTTGTGTTGGTTGATGGGGCATTAATGATGTGTCCTGCTGTAGTTGAATCAACATCACAGATGCAAATTGACTTCTACACTTGCAGACTTTTAATGCATTGCCTCGTCGTCTGCAGACCCTTTTTTTTTTAAAGTTTGATTCCGACCGCGGCTCAGAGGCGAAGAGAACCCAAGATCCTACACAAAACTGTAACATCAGCTCTCGTATACCTCACATGAGTGGTTGCTGTTAATTATGAAGCCATTTGGAGTGCAGAAAAATGATAGCTCATTAGTTTTTACTACTTCTGTGTGCTGCGCTGTATGTCCTGGCTGGGTTTATAGTGAGAGGCAGCACAACAGGAACTGGAAATGTCAGAGAAGAAGTGAAAAATCTCTGCCGGTAACCCTCCGTATAATATTACAGCTCCTGTAGGAGGCTGCCCTTTACACTATGTGGTTTCTTTTTTTATTAGTCCATCATCGTTAATAGTCCATTTTCTTTTATTGTTATGATTGCAATACAACATTTCTGGGGCCACACACACACATACACAGACGTCACAGAATGAGAAAAAAAAAATAATGGCACTTTTTTTTTTCACAACACCTACTGCTGTCAAACTTGTGGAGAACTTTATGTTGTTTTCAATGTGCAGGTGTAGTCGAGGATGAATGCATAGCCCCCTAGGAAATTTAAACCTCAAGTATTTCCTTAGTGATTTTATGCAGAGCAAAGACCTTTTAACTATAATGGTAAAAGATACTCAATTGGGAAAAGTGAATTTTTCCCCACTTTGTATTTGAGAACTTTTGCGGTAAGCTAACGTTTAAGCCTAAGATGCCTGTTTACATGATCTAAGTCATTTTAGATTGTGGTGACAATTACCAAACATAAATTACTGATACTCTACTGAAAAGTGCAGAGCATCACCAAAGTTCTGAGTACCGGAAAATAAGCAGCAGATCTAAAAATCTGACATAGATTTTGCTAAAGACACGTTAATGCATACTGGAAATGTAAAATATAAAAAGAAAGTCATATTTTTCTAAAGAGATAAAACAATATATCCAACCTATATTACTATATAACAGGACTGACATTCAGCCCAGGGAACACCATCTCCCAGAGAAAAAAAAGAAGTTTAAGTTGATATGTTTGAGAATTTGGACATCACAGTTTGTGTTTGTGAAATGAACTAAGGTGAGATTCAACTGAAGCGTCAACTGTGTAAAATATTCCTTGCTCTGTATAAAAGCTCTAAGAATCATTTATTCGGGGGAGTCATGGTCTGTTAATTAATTTTAGGCCTGTGTGTGCAGGTGCTGGACAATGCACATTTGCGTGAGCTTATACTCAAATTGTTCTATGTTTCTGTCCACGTGACTATGGCCTTTCTTTCTTACCTGTCTCCTTAAGGAGCATAGTTTTTGGGCCGTATCATCATCTTAACTGTTTTGAAGGCCTGTCTGTAGTTGGTGGGGTAGTACTCCGTCGACATGTTGTGCCACGTTCCCCAGAAGATCCCGTTCCGGACTCCCTTGTACCTCTTGTGGTAGTATTTTCCGTTGAGGTTGGCGGACATGCAGGCATCAAACCACCAACCGGAGCTGTAGTAGGCGCCACAGTTTCCGGATGGGTACATGTCGTTGTCGCGGTCAGGCGTAGTGAAGAACTTCTGGTCGTGGTTAAAGTGCTTGTTGAAACTGATAGCATTTCCAGCAGTTCCACTGAAATGACACATATTTAATATTTAATCACTTTGACCTCAGACTTTGGTTCTGCATTGAATATAAATGAACAGAAAAAAAGTCAAAATTCATACCTGTATCCACTGATGGACAGACGGTAGCGAAGGTACTCGTTGGCCACATAGAACTGGTCGAACTTGGCATATTCCCGGACTCCTTCAAAGTCCTCCAGCTCAATTCGCAGAATCATGTCTTTGGCCTTTGTCAGCAGGTGGATGTGGTCATTGCCCAACCAGAACTCACCACTGAGTGAGAAGAGGAAAAAATTGAGAAAAGGTTATTTGTAAGTTGCTGATTCCCAACCATTGCGCCATAAGAAATAAACAAAAATCAAAATACTTTCTATTAACCAACAGCAATTTTATTTGCACAAATGACACAAGCCTTGTTGTTAAGTGAAATAGCACCATCCTAACCATCTCCAGCTAAATTTCAGTGGGTTCATCAACCACATGGGCTTTACAGTTTGGTGCAGTGTGATTTGTGTGCCAGTTGTGGAGACTGCTGCCCAATTAACCCAGTAACAAACAAGACAATGAAGATGAATGAATGATTTGTTCGCCACAAAAGAAAATAACCAATAGGAGGGAATTTTACACAACTATCATTGTTGATTTTGGGTATTTTTTTAAGCATTCAAAGATAGTTGGCATTGTTAAATGATGAGTTCTTTGGTTTTTGTGTGATTTTTGGTTGTTGTGTGAAGTCATTTTGACACATTTTCAGACTTGACAAACTGTTTAGTTTGTGCAAATTCTGCCATACTTATTAGATTTTTTTCTTCCGTTTTTTGAGTCCCACTGTTTATGACTGTGTCTTGGTGACGTTTTATTTCATCATCATTTACCACTGCACATTCAACAGCTTAGGGTTTTCATCTGACTTTGTTCAGAAAGACTAATGGCAACATTGAGTGTTATTTCAATGTTGTTTTGAACATAAGAATCCAACCGTGATCATGAAAACAGCTTGTCGAAAACAGCCAACAGGTGGTAAATAATCAGTGATGGTGACCACTGGTTTGCCTCATTTCGCTGCTGGGACTGGACATTTAGTTGAAGCAGAGGATATGTTGTATCTCTGTATAAGATACTTTTGTCATTTTGCCACACTTGTTGTGCATAAAATCCTTCCCAAAAGCTCATTTTGAGCAGTTTATTGTTGTTTTCTGTATTAGTTGTTTGCTTGAGGAAATGGTGGCTTTCAGATAAGAGGCGATAAAAAGTCTGTCACTTCCTTGTAACATGTCTTGTAACATTTTTTAAAATCTTCATTTTATGTAATTGTGGCCGACTAGTTCTTTTGCTTGTGTGTTTTTTGCTCAATTTATCATTTTCTCATACTGTGAATTGATCTAAGAAATGAACTGCAAGAAAGTTAGGAGGTTCAGATTTTGACCTTGTGTTAACTCCAGAAGTTGGATCGAATCAAATCCATTACAGTGCAATTTGATTCGGAGAAAAAAAAAACAAAAAAAAACTGCAATACCTGAGACTGCCGAAGCCCTTCTTATACTCTGCCCAGGTGCGATTAAAGCTGACGGAGCCGTTAAGTCGCTGTTGAATCACAGTCCATCCTCCTCCATATGACTCCATGTCACAGAACACGTCAAAGGTTCCATTACGGGGATCAGGGGTAACAGCATACACGCCATTCTTCCTTGTCTCCAGAACGTTGTAGTCAGAACACTCTCTTGGGGCCAAGATGTCTGCAGGGTGAGAACAAAGTGGACATAGGATATTTATGGTATAGTACAGTGTTTTATTGGTATTTATTCTGAGGTATTTGATTGTTTGTATCTTTACAATACTTTGGAAACCTCCCCTCAGACTTAGAGTTGCAGAAAACTAATTTAAAGCTCCATTTAATTTTTTCTTTAACATCTTGTTTCCTTTCTCTTTGCAAAGCAGTTGTTTCCCAAGCTTTTCTATCTTCCAACTGATTCTGTCTATAATAACTTTGGTGTACTCCTCCGCTTTCTAGCCTGGTACCCTTTATCTTAAAATCATAATGTGGATGGGAACGGTCCAAGTGGAAATAAAATATATATGAAAGGACAAAGTCCACTGTCAGACCATAAGTCAGGGAACATCCCCTGAGCTGTGCCACAGTCTCATTTCAAAAAGCTCCTCTTTTTTTTTTCAGAACTGGCCTCTCTTTCTTTTTGTACTTCCCCTCATATTCTTCCACCTCTGTGCGCAATACACTGTGCTGCAGCGCAGGCCACTGACCCATCCCGAATCGGAGGTCCAAAAGCCCCTGTCAGTTAGCATTTGGCTGCTGAAAGGAACAGACTTGTCAAAATGTGGGAAAGTGTAAAAGTGGATTAGAGAGGCGTACCCCCCTTTTTGAAGGTTCGACACCTGGGGCCTAAATCATCCTGACGTCAGGCAGGCAGCATGCAGAGTCCCTCTGAGTTTGATTCTCCTTGCGGCTGATATGGTTTTTTTTAAGACTGTTAAATCAATTTAGAGGTTTAATAGGTTATAAAAGCAGAGGTGGGGGGCACATGTACACCAGATTTCCTATGGTGGAGGCAGAAGTCTACATTCAAGGGTGGCATGAGAGGTTGTTATGGAACCCTGCTTTTCACTACTGTTTACTTGCAATTGTATTGTGACTCTTATTAATCTATTTCAAATGAGGTGCTTTCATGCTAAAACACATAGCTAAAACCAAAGTCAGTGAAGAAAAAAATAATTCTTCGTGAATTTAAATTCCATATTTGGCAACTTTGAAGGAAAAGTTAAACTGGAATGGTTATAAATTGTTACTTGTTTAAGTCGTAGTCTGATACGTTAGAACTAAAAACTATCATTTTCTGGTTTGGTCCAATTGCAGGTCAAGAAAATTCCATGTTAGTACCAGTCGAAGTAAGAATATACTGGTGTTTATCCGGAGTCACACACTGTGTTAGTGTTGGTATCAAAGACCACACAAACTGTCACAGTATATATCCACGATTCTTGAGATCTGTAGGTAATTGTCCTCTAAAAAGAACAGTCTGGGAGTTAAGTGTATGGCCAACATTTACCCTTGTCACGTAAACAACTTTGGCCGCACTTGGCATTCACAGTATTGACCTGTTGTTTCTCCCAGTGTCTCCTTCACTTTAAGTGTCGGCCTGGACTTTCTCCACTCCACATCTCCCTCTCGTCGTTTGTCTCCATCTATCTGAGCCTGGCTGCTAGTGTCCCAAGACAGACATGAGCCAACCTCATCACACTCCCTCTGGCACAGAGCCTGACCTGAATAACTTTGATATCAGCCGCTCACCAATGCCCAAATGACTGTTAGCTGATTGGCTGACTCACCGTTGAGCTGGCTGAGTCAATTGACCCAGCTGATTGCTTTGTGTGTCCCCGTGTTCATGTCATTTCCTCGACTCTCACGCTGTAGCCCTCCCACCTAAAGACAGCTTTGACTGATGAGCTTTAATGGACTTTACGTCGATCTGACAGCTTGAGTAAAAAACCTGACTTGTTTCGCTCTTGACAGATAATAGGAGTCAGTGGAATTATCAAGGCCATATTCAAAGAGATAACTTGGCCACAAGTGGCACATATAGCTGTAAGGAAATGTGTACCCAAACTGATAATATAATCTTTTCCAGCAAAAACACCTCAACACCACTTCTGTCGCTCATCGCCCTTCCTTCAGGAAGCTGTCTTCGTATCACAAGAGAGCAGTTTCTGGCAAAGTGTGGACTCTTGCCTTTAAAAACGAGGCTGTAGCAAACATGAATTGCTCTTTATTCACCTCAGGTGGACTTTTATGGCGGTAAATGTGAAGATTAGTGCTTGCAGCAAGAACTAAAATAAGTACAGGCAGCACCGCGAGCTGCGCGAGATAAACGGACCTTGACAATTGCATTATTATTCCTTCTTGATGGTGAAATTGCCTATACACCAGTGTTTTATTAGCGACATGTTCCTAATCAGCTTTTCTGTTTTTAGGCTCTGAATGAAATGGTGTGGATAAAAGGATAAAATGTTGGAGGGGAAAATGACATTTTCCAAGTGTCCTCAGATGCTTCTGACTGAAGCAAAAATGCCTACGTTGTGTTTGAGCTCTAACCTAATGGTCTGTACCATTGTCTCTTTAGTGTCTAATTCAGTGCACATGTAAGTCACTAAACATTCACATGCCAATCATCCATCACCACAGCTCCCCGAGAGACACGGACAAACATCTGCCTCCAATGACATCTTTCGTAAAGTGTCGCATCAACTTGTCTGTCTTGCATCAAGAGGAGAATTTAAGTTTGTGTTTTTGTACATTTTCTTTCACCGTCGTCGATGATATAAAGTTAAATCGGAGCAGTTTGTATCTGATATTGGCAAAGCCTTTAATGCCGTAATGCCTTACTCAGCATGTTTTCACTACAGCATTAATTGCAAAAAGTGAGACATCATTTCAGTATCGAGAGGGATGATAGAAAATTTTACTTTTCTTGCCAAAATTGAATTTAATTAGCTTTGGCATACAAAATGTGAGTTTTTTTTAAATCTCTTGGATCAAGGGCCATTAGTCTCATGATGTAGGACAAGTGCCCCTGTTTATTTTTTTTTTAGGTTTTCAGCAGCAATAGATTTCTGTTTCAGTTGAAATTCTCCCAGAACTTAGTCAGAGATGATTTCCAGGAGAGAACTTGATGGACGGATGTACAAAGACAAGTGTTTTGACCCTGTGTTCTGTACGTGACTAACGTTGAGGAGAGCTGCCTATATTACTTGTGTTGTTGGCAGGGGGGTGGTGAGAGTTATTAGTTTTATGAAGGAATGAGCACTGAAGAGCATGACCTCCCGAGCAAGATGGGTCAGACAAGAGGAAGAGGAAAAGGGATTAAAAAAGAGAGAGGTGGGGAGTGAGGGGAACATGGAGGTCAGGGTAAGAGGAGATAAATTAAAACTGAGATATGAAGAGCAAGTGTGCGGTGGATAAATCCATGAAATAAAATGTGTGCAAATCGCAAGAGATTTCAAGAAGAAAGAGGTCTGTTTTCAAAAATAAAGAAGTGAAAATACCGTGTTTTTTTTCTGTTTGCATACCGACCGCTTCATGAAAAAGCTCACTTCTGTTTCCACATGAAAGCCCCAGTACATTAACAATACATATGGCACATACAACAACATCATTAATTTTTAAGAATGTTTTTTTTTAAAGATTGTCTTACAATCAACAGATATTGAACAGGCATCCTGAACCCAAACAAATAGATTGTTACTATCTCTGCAAATAGTTAACGCTAAACATGGCGTAGACCTCGACTTTTTATGAAGCTGTAGTGTTAAGAGGTTGTGAAGCTCTTGTGCTAAGAAGTAATAAGAGATGAGAACTTGACTTCTGTTTTGGAAAAAATCTTCGAAATTTGCTTTTACTTTTATCACTGAATAGAAAAAATATTTCATTTTAAGTTATTTATTGTAAGATTTTTGATCTACAAAATTTTTTTGTATAAACTCTTATTATATAAGGTTTACAGGACGGTTGTGAGACCAGCCATGATGTATGGATGGTTTAGAGACACTAGGAATAGGTAGAAGACAGGAGGTAGAGAGGAGTTAAAGATGCTGAGATTCTCTTTAGGAGAGACAAGGATGGACAGGAATGAGGCGATCAGAGTGACAACACAGACAGGAAGGTTTGGAGAAAAAGCTAGATTGGAAAAGCCAGATTGAGATGGTTTGGACATGTTCAGAGGAGGGACAGTGGATACATTGGTAGAAGAATGATCCTAGTGATGGAGCTACCAGGTAGAAGACAAAGAGATTGTTGGATGCAGTGAGTGAGGACATGGAGGAAGTTGGAGTTGAGGATAGAGAGAACAGAGGGAGATGGAAATTTTTTGGAAGGAGAAGAACCTCATATTATATAAGCTGATGCTGAGAACCCCCACATCATTGTCTTCTTGTATTTACCCTGATTTAGTTGCATATTTGTTTTTGGAAATTGTATTACCCTAGACCTTTAATGTTAGCCACCTTGTTATCAGATTCAGAATATATCTCCAAGTCTCCTGTTGAATTTTTAAAGCTAAGAGTTTGCACCTGTGACAGTAATTTTCTTCCATCTGTGGTTATTCCATGTGAATTCCCACTTTGACCCCAGTTCCTGTATTGCTTCACTCGTGTCCAGCATGATCTAAACCTTGAAGAATTTTGTTGTTGTAATTTTTGTGGCTCCATTGTTTTGACAGAAGAAAGTGTTGGAACAGTCTTCGTAGCATAGTCATATTTTATGGTGGTAGAAACTGTTTTCCTGAATAAATTGCATCATTATAGCATGTCATAACAAGTCCATTACATGAAAAAGGATGCTGTCAGCATCGAAAATTTCATTTCCTATTTCCTTCGAGTTGATTACCCAAGGTTGCGTTATTAGTGGTGATTACATGTTGACATTTCCCTGTCGGCTGAGCTACATCGACTCAATTTCAGAAATTTTCATCTTTCAGCTGCTAGAGCTGCTTAATATGTGATATCACGACATCTGTGGTGGATTTGTGGGAACAGAAGATGAGAGTAAGCATGTTCATGATCACGCTTCTGAGAGATTATAGAAAAATGCACTTGTGCAGAAATGAAGAAATGCTTTGAATTAAATTGAAGTCTGTCAACAATAAAATATAACACAACAATACGATATAAAAACATGTGGCAGTCAAACTAATTGTTAGAAACGGATCTCACTTACATTGTGGGGAATTCTGAAAGGCACAATGTGAGGTGCAGGTGGAGCTGAGTTTGTTGACCATCCCAGTGAGGTTCTCCACTCGTCTGTCCACTACATCTTGCACGTTGTCCATGTTAAGCAGGCTTAGCCCCTCCAGGCGACCCTGCAGAGCTGTGATCTGACTCCTGGCGTTGCGCAGGCTAGCTGACATCTTATTCAGCTTCACCTGAGAAGGACCAGGGATGACAAGAAGTGGTGGATAGAGGTGGAGAGAAAGGTTGTAGGAGAGTAAGTCTCTGCGCACTGAATATAAAGCAGGATTCCTGAAGTGGCCCATCTCCTTCATTGTTCCCCCAGACAATTTGAATTTTAAACAGAAACTAGTCTGCGACAGCGCGGAGACTGGACATGTGCCAAAAGTGCCTGAGAAAGTCAGTACGCTTCCCAGACAAGGAACAATTTATCGTTCTTTGGCCAGCGTCAGAAAACCGATCCTCCACCCTGTTTACAGAAAAGGGAATTTTTTCACAGTGCGCTGTTGCCAAGTATGACCCTTAAAGTGCTTTTTGCATTTAACCTGTTTACATTCCGACAAGGTGCATTTGAATGGGCATGTTTGGATTAATTTGTATACAGAACTGGCACATTGCAGTTTACTTTTGTAGATAAGTGTTACTGGACTCTACACAGGACTGATGGTTATGTCGAGCTGTATTTGAATAGTTTTGTTTCTGGCATCCAGTTTCCATGGGGCTTATGTATACAATAACATCTTAATGATAACAGCCTTCATTTCTTCTCTATGTCTCTAAGTTTCTTACCTGCATCTCCTGCATTGTGCTCAGACCAGGTGATATCTTTCCAAAACCTGAACCGTGTCCCACACCAGTGGCGTCCACAGAAGTTCCAGGGACCATACCATCCCCCCTCTCCTCAGGACTCGACCCACCTAGTACTTCTTGTCCTGTCACATCCTGCCTCACTTCTTCTCCAGCATCCCTCTGCACTTCAGCCTGCTGGTGTCCAAATGCTCCGCTGCCGCGTGCGGCGCGGCACTCGTGGCATCCACTCCGTAGCTTGTTCACTGCCTCCTTCAGACTCTGAACCTCCTTAATGGTCTTTTCCAGGAGCCTGAACTGCTTGGGCAGCTGGATTGTGAGCGGGGGCAAGGTGATCTGGTATGGACACTCTTCACCTTCATCTGCCCCAGAGCTCAAACACTGGCCAGAAGGTCTCAGCTTCATGGGGCAGGAGGCAGGTGGGCTTGATTCAGATCCCAAAGTGTAAGGTCCTTTAGCATCCCATCTCTGGTGCGAGTTGGCGGGGAAGTCCGCTGCCTGGCTGCTGGTGGCAGCCAGCAGCAGAGTGGCACAAACGCACAGCGCACTTGTCCTCATTCTTCTGCGTAACAGGAAAGAAGTGTAAAAACCAAAAGAGCAAACAACTGCCTCTGGTGTAGGAAAAAAAACTCCCAACCACTGAAATTGTGTGTATCTTTCACAATGCAAGCGACTGTCCTCAATCCTATGGTTCAAGAGTATCAAAGTGCAGCCTGCAGGAGGGAGAGAGCGCAAAGAAACTGCCGCTGCCTCGGATAGCTGTGTCATTAATATCAGGAGGAGTGAGAGAAAGGGGGAGGAGAGAGAGAGGGTGGGAGAGAGATGGCAGAGTGCTGAGTTTTTTAAGGTTGGGAGGGGCAGCTCTATTGCGTAATGTAAAACACCATATCAGCAGCATTGTGAAAAACCACAGATGCAGGGGGAGGCGGGGGGGTTGGGTGTAAAAGGGGGTGGTGATGCAGGGAAGTAGGTGGAGAGAGAAGAGAGGTAACAGAGGAGCCTGCAGGTGGTGCCTTACTCTACAGTCAGGTCATTTCCTTGGAAAAGATGAAATAAATCAGAGCACAGAAACAGTCTTTTCAAATATGTTTTTGGATGACAGTCTTGTTTTTGTGGTCCTGGTCTGCACCCTCATCCGTTTCCAAATGTCTGAAAACATCTATCTCATGCCCAGTCTTCTCTCTACAGGTCCAAACTAGGATCACGTAGTTAGTTTTGAAAGCAAAACTTTATAAAAGATTCTTCGATCAAAACCAAGCACGACGTGTCATGGCTGAACTTTTATCTTGTAACGCTGCAATGACTAAGGGTTCATGGCAACCTTTCTGGCTGGTAAAATTCCAAAGATGGCAGTTCCTGTAGCTTTTCTCTGAATTCATGATGTATGCTCAGAACGTTGTGCATTAAGTGTAAGATTCATTAGTCTCATAAAATAAATCAGTTTTCCCCGAATCCCATTTCACATCTTTGAATACTAAGTGCCTTTCTATACACCATGGCCATGATCTGATTTATATTTCCTAGTGTAATTTACACGCTCATGTGCATCTTCTATGTCCCAGTCCTGTTTAGGAAATCGAGTAGCTGATGCCCCAAAAAAAGCACCATTTGAGTGCTTGTCACAGAAATGTCTTCCCAAATTCTCCAGCTTGTCCATCTGACTGACAACTTAATCTTCAACATCCTTTGTCAAATGTATTCAGTATCTTTCCTCACTACTTGTCTCAACTTTGCATGAGTTCTACTCCGAACTACTTCAAAATCTTGTGCCTACTGGTTACTGTATATAAAATCTTAATGCTTTAACACTGTAACCTCCTAATCTAAATCATGTAAAATGGCACACTTTTATCTGTTTTTCATTCTTGCCTCCATCCCTCTGACAAACTGTTTTTTTTTCCTGTACCCATCTGTCTCTCAGACTGCACATATTTTATCCTGGTACACATTCTACACTCCTTTCATATACTTTCCTGCCCCATCCTAATACTAGATTTTCATATCTTTGCCGTTTTTTGTATTAAGACCCCCTTAAAACTTCTTGATGAACTTACTGTTTTTATATATAAGGTAAAGAAATAATATGTCGAAAGATTTCCTATATTGCTGTTCTACAGAAAGCTGGAGATGGGGACATGATATTGATAATAATAGTTACAGAACTAACAGATATGTGTTGTCATAGAATACAGATTTAAGTAAAAAACAGATAAAATACAGAGGTTTTGCTTTAACCAAGCACTTTCTTCCTTAGTGTTTCACAGCCATTCTATCACGAAATTATGTCTTCACACCTACTGGTCGTGCAATTTAACCAGTGGGAGTGATTTTTTTTTTTCCTACAGCAGATGCCTCACACAGAAATGACCCCATTTTGGGAATAGTATCATTTCAGAAGGCGGTTCCCTGGTTCGGAAGAAGAGAAAAGAAATATCAGGGCCAAAATACTTGAGTTCAACCCATTACATCTGGCTGTGGTCTCCACTCGTCAGATAGAAAATAAGAAGGAGAGGAATTGGATCTGCACACAGAGAGATGCTTTTCTTCATCACACACTGGAATGGAGCTGTGTGCCTGCTGGTGTTGATCATTACTTTTGCCCTGAGGGTGCAGGCTATTAAAGCCCACTGCTTCTTTTTTCTGTTGCACACTCATTCACTGAAAGGCTCTAGCAGCATAGGAGAAGCTGACAGGTCCTTGTGGCCATGTGCTTGCATAAACACCTCCTGGTGATTGTCTTTATCACACTTCAAAGATGTAGTGCCACATGTGTGCCCTTGCCCTGGAAATGCCTTCAATATTCTACACTGCTAAAAAGATAAGTCTCGGTAACAGAATTCAGACGGGCTGTCGGAAAGCTCTCCAGGCTGCCACTCTCAGATATGTCTCTGCTCTTTGTCACCCCTGTCACTGATATGCCATATATGTTTCTAAACACATAAAACTGCACTGTCTCAACTCAATGAGATCATCGGTTAGTTTTCCCCAAAGACGACACCGCACGGTTTGACAAAAGCTGTCCTCGACAGGGAACAAATAACATCAAAGAAGTAAAAGGGATTACAACGACACAGACCACGTTGTGTCGTTCACCTTGTGGTCAGGTGACCTTGAGTGACTAATAATCCACCCTGAATGGAAGACAGAATCATTCATACGTACAAGATTCCTAATCTATGTCATTCTCGAACATAAGTCTTCATTTCCTCGGTCCTCCACACGGGGTCTTTTGACAACAGTGAGATAAACATAATGGAATGACATAATCCCCAATGTTTGAAGTAACCCACAGATATCTGGCTGTGTGTTTCAGTGTGTGTCCTCAGATATAGCAACTCTTTGATACAGGCGAGGCTATCCCTCATTACTCCCAACCTGGCTCTCAAGATAAGAGCCAAACAACACGTGTCCTTTGTTTTCTATCACTTTGAGCCCACACACAGAAAATCCACTACAACTACAGCAGATAATTCATTTTTTGTTTGTCGGGACTTTTTTTTTTTTTTTACAAAACTTTTTTTTTTTTTTTTACTAGCTATCGTTGTCCATGCTGTGTTTCGTGCTTGGTTTCCACCGAGATGTTGCAGCTGTGAATCTTGCTTTATCTTCCTTTTGTAAATCACTCAGACCTTTCGCTACTTTGGTTATTTATGAGTCATTTTCAATAATTTGTCCTCTCCCTTTGAGGCTGCGGTTGGTACAGATAATGTGTTCTGATACAGGGTAAGATAAATGTCTATTTAACTAAACTTGGTTGAAAGTTTGATGTGGCTTAGATGGATAAACAGGAACTAATTCAGCCGATCTGCTTACGGACGCAACTAAGCTCTTTTTTCTCACCAAGGATCTAAGCTATTGCGAAACCTAAAGCTTTCAGTTTCTCCTGGGATCGAGTTTTAGAACTTCTTGAACTTAATTTCATCACAAAACAATATTACACAGAACTGCTTACAGTTAAAAACTTTTTTTCTACCAGGAGTGCCCGGCTGCATTATTTTATTCAGGAGAAATAGTGGTGGGGGGAAAGAAACAGTACCAGGAGATTTTACAGTATACTGTAGCTTTTACACCGACAGCTCCAGGTCAGATCAAAGACTCTGAAATATTAAAACCTGAGCTGGCACCCTGATGCAGGAAAATCTTTAGCCTACGTAGCTGAACGAAGCCAAACAATTTAGGACGGCTGCAGTGTTTGGATTCTGTCAGCTGGATTATCCAAATGTGACTGATTGACTAAAGGAAATGTTTTAAATCCAGACATTTAGAAATAAATCTTTATTATAAGTCCATTTTAAAGTCAGGCTGTGGAACCATTAGTAGCACTTAAATTATTAGTGTGCTACTATTATTCATTATTAGCAATTAATTATAGTTTCCATGATGTTTTAATTTCTAATTGAAGATTTTTTTTTTACTCTTTTTTAGTTCAGCTATATTTTACTACACTTCTTTTCGAAGATTTTGTGTTTTCTTACCTTTTAACACTTTAACACAAAATATAAATCTTTTTTTTTTTCATTAGCCCGGTGGTCTCCTTTGTCCACTGGGCAATCAAACTGTTCAACTCTTCTGTGAGGGGGAGAAGGGGCTACAAATGACCGGTGGTGGGGGAGCATGAGCAATAACCCCATAAGTGTCCTGTGCCATATATATATATATTTATATATGTGTGTATATATATATATATATATATATTTCTATATATATGTGTATATATATATATATATATATATATATATATGTAATCTTGATCTACATTGCTATTATATTTCATCATACTATTCCATTTTTCTTTACCGTAGTTTCCGGACTATAAGCCGCAACTTTTGTCACACAATTTCAATCCTGCGGCTTATGCAGTGTATGCTCTTTTCTAACTGCTCGAGCAGAAAACTTAAGAGTGAGACAGGTGGTGTCGAAGAAGATGCAAGTCACAACCGCCAATAAACACCATAGAACAGGGGTGGGCAAACTTTTTGACCTGCGGGCCATGCCAGGGGTGGGCATTTCTCCTAAAATTGGACACGGGGCCGAGTCAAGAGCAGAGAGATGGAGCGTTCGTGTAAGCTAAGATAAATGGCAAGTAAAAGTTATGTATCAAACCCAAAATACTAAATTTCTAATAGCCTATTATGTCTGTCTCTTATACACATCTAGATGTGTATAAGAGACAGATAGCAACTCTTAAGTTTAATTATAATATAAATAAATTATTTAATTTGGACAGGGATGGCGGGCCGCATTAAAAGGCTCAACGGGCCGCATGTTGCCCCCGGGCCTTAGTTTGCCCACCCCTGCCATAGAAGAAGAATAACGTACGGTAAAGCGCTTTGTACATGAATAAAATTGGAATGGAAAATGCAAAAAGAATGCGGCTCACGCTGCTTATAGTCAGGTGCGGCTTATGTATGTACAAAATGTTTTTCTTTTAAAAATGTATTGAGTGCAGCTTATAGTCCGGAAATTACGGATACACCTACTTGTATCATAGTATATTCTATATCCTTATTATATCTTACTGATGTATGTATGTACTGTATGTGCAGCATGATGCATGTGTTAGTTCCCTTGTATGTATAGATACGCATGTGAGTATGCATGTATGCATTTATATGTGTACATACATATGTAAGAGATGTACATGGGTTTGGGAAGAGCATGTATTTGAGTGTATATGTTTTTTAATAACCAATACACAGTATGGACATGGTCTTTGTCATTGTCACGGTGAAATATAATTACAATAATGTATCTATCCATCCATCCATCTTATATCATAGAGTCTGTGCTCGTGTACGACCTAGATTACAAAAAAAGTAGTGAGAAACTGGTCACTGACAGAGTATTATGACAAAGCATTGTCCTTTATTTTAAAGCAAACCAAATGGTCCTCATGTTCATCATCTCTGATCTCTCTCAGCTGTTGTTGTTGGACCAGATCGACGTGACCAGAGCGACCAGACTGAAATCTAGCTACAGGCATCTGCAGGACACTCTGAAGTCGTAAGTGCCCCTGTTTAACCTCACTGCTCAAGTAAAATATTTGTGTTTGCAAGGATGCAGAAAGTAAAGTACATTAGAGTAGTAAATAGGGTGTCATACATCCAGAAGCCACAGTGCAAGCAACAGAAGTGTCCTTGAAAATGTATTAAATGCTTTATCAGATTTAGTTATGCAGCTCCTATATACAGTTTGGGAGGAGGGGGAAAACTGATATAGCATCTGTGTTATTACCCCCTGGCTCTTTAGGAGACAGTTCTACTATAGTGCAGCCAAAAAAAAAAAACAAGAAAGTAATTTGTGGAAAAAAGGTGGTTGCAGGTGTGAAGCTCAGGCAATACGATCTGAGGAACAGCCACTGCTGCTCAGGGTAATATTCCAAGTTTGCTGTCCAGGACTTGCCCCAAAGCACACTTTCCTTTAAGCTTCGTTAAATTCATGAACAGTGACTCTCATAATCCTTGCCAAGCCACATAAGAGGGAAGTGAAATTAACTTTCGACACCCACAATTCTGGGGTAAGGCGATCCTGGGAATATTGTATTTTATTTTTGGCTCTTTGTTTGAGGTCAAGACCATCAAAATCACATGTTTAACTGTCCTTATCCTTTGCACTGTTTGATGTGCATTCTTAAAGGACATTCACTCTAATATTTGACGTTGTAATGGACATATGACCCATTAGCTAAAATAAAATTATTCATGTGTGTTTTAGCACTGGAGAAGAAGCAGGTAGTTCAGGAAACATTGTAGGATGTTAAATTATAAACATATAAAAAAACTCAAAAACACAAACCTTACAACAATGAACTGCAACGATGAGTTAGGTAAATAAAAGAGTGACCGACTGGTAAGAAAATTGAAAAATCACAATATAGTTAGTGAAAGGTGAACCCGGATATAGAGAAGTGTATTTATATACACCTGTTTTTATTTGACTTACTGTAACAGCAATTTTCTGTAGGAATGTTGATTTTTTTTTTCATTTATAATGATTAAATCTGCCCTTTGATTATACAGATGACACAAAATGATCCAGTGTAAATGTCACTCAGCATGTTGCGTTTCTCTTGCTACAAACTCTCGCTGAAATTACTGTTTGTTTCACAGTAGTCAGGACTGTGAGCTCCAGCGTTTGGAGGAGGCAAAAAGGTGTCGTGCTGAGCTGGAGAGAGTGCACACTGAGCTGGAGAAAACAGAGGAGCAGAGCAACCTCGAGGAGCCTGAAAGTGAGGTCAAAGAACTGAGGCAACAGCTCCTACAGGCATACAATGAATTGAAGACTGCCGAGAACACCGAGTACAAAACACAACACCAGCTGAAGTGGTGAGCCCTGTGTGCATACACTCCACCAAGTCGGAGCGGTAAACACATGCAATCATTGCAATTGCTCATGCCCAAAATGTTATTTTGACACAGATTTTTAACAACAACAAAAACTACTTTTTTTTAATTACGTTTCTAGAAAAACCTCTAGACCTGGTGCCATCTGGTACACACCTAAACCCCACAGAAGGGGTGTCAAACTCAATTTTACCAAGGTGGCTGTGGTCAGTTAAAGTTGCCTTGAAATGTAATGTAAAAATAATGTTTAAAATGGTAAAAATGGTTAAAATGGTGAAATATATAAGCAGGACTTAATTGTGTTTGTTGGGGCTGGAGCAGTTGAGGCCTAGTGGTTACGAACTGGACTGGGTTCCAAGTTCAAATCCGCCAACTGCCAGGTTACGACTGAGGTCCACTGAGCATGGCACAGTCCCCACTTGCAGCTGCCCACTGTTCACTTTGGTGGTGGATTAAATGCAGAAGTCACATTTCGTTGTGTGCTGTCCTTCCTTCCTTCCTCCTTCCTTCCTTCTTAAGCCCCTTTAGGGCCACACACAATGATTTGGTGTACATTTTTGGGACTTTAGGACTTTGGGTCTTTAATTTTCTTTTCTCTAAATGAGAAAAGGCTTTAAATGGAATTGCAGTTCTTTTCACCCAAAAAAAGAAATGTGAGAAACTTTAATCTCAATCTATTTAGAAACATCAGTGAGCTTTATATCCATGAGTATAGGAAAAAAACCTAACTGTCCCTCCAATGGGTCTCTATCTTTTATTCTTAAAGCTTTTGTTCACTCACTTTGAACTGCAGTCAAATGGGCTTTCATTGTTTGCAATACTATACTTTACTCATTCACCAAATGTCATGAATCTGTGAAAATGCTAAAATGTGTGACTCACGTACAGCTACTGCAAATGCTAGTGAAATACTTACAGGATTAAAAATACAGTGAACAAGTTTTCTCCAGTTTAAGTCATTCTTCCCTGCCCCGTGCCATTTTTTCATGTTAATGTCATGGCTGGGGTGTGAACTCACAATTCCGAGTAATATTCCTTAATGTCTAACTGGGGTTGTTATGCATCCTGCTGGGTTTTAAATCTGTTTACTCCCTGTACTTCCATCATCAGTCCTCAGATTGTTTTTGTTCTTCTCTACTTTTCCCTCTCCTCCCATCACTACATTTTTCCTATTTTTTTCACGGCAGGATTCCCCTCTAACTCACTCATCACAGCTGTCCGTGCATCCAAAAGGTCAAACACACCCACCGAAATGGAAAACAACATGTTCAACCAAGCAACTATCGCAACCTCTGTATACAAACTTGTCGGGTTCAGAGTGTGGTTACAGCGGGTTTCTGGAACATTGCTTAGTAACGTGTTAAAACACACTAGTTTGCACCATCGGTGCCAAAAACTGGCTGGGAAAGAAATGGCTTCAGTTCAGCTCACTGAATAGTTAGTGTCACAAAGTTCATTCCAGTCCATCGCATCACACAGAGTGAGGAAGAAAATAAAAGGCCGTAAAAGTTAATGTGGGGAATAAAAAAGTCATAATGAAGTACAAAGGGTTTTTTTAGAGTGTAAATGAGATTTCTATGTGAAAATAAGAATGGGTGAAGAAGTTATAATTGAAGCTGAAAGGTCCAAATTAAATTAAGTCTCTTACAGAATCATTTTGATTAATGCCTGGTTATCAGGCAAAAGATAAATCTTGGAGGGAAAGTTACAAAGCCTTCGTTGAAAAGCTCACACATAGAAACGTAAAAATACATCACTGGTTTTCCAAAGATATGATCCTGGTTATTAATCATACTCTGAGTCACGGAGTTGTCGGCCCACTGATAATTGAAATATTAAATGAAAGCACTTTGAGGAGGATTCCCTAAGGACGCAGTAGTACGGAGACAGAGACACACTGAGTGTCGGCAGCTTCTGGTTGCGAGCTCTCATGTTTGAACAGCTGAAAGAAACACATTTTCCTATTAATCTTTAAATGGATTTTTCTTGTTTTTTTTATTATTTACGTATGTTTTATTTATGTGGTAAAACAAGTAACCTGTCGGCAATCAGTGGCAATAATAAAGGGTCTACGAGAAGGCATGGTGAGGAATTCAAACATCTTTACTGTGCAGAACACTAAAAAAGGCAAGGGAAACCATTCATATGGATTGGGGGACAGAACAATTGAATTAACAGAAATCATGGATGGATGGGTAGATAGATAGATAGATAGATACATAGATAAATAGATAGATATTATGTCTTGGCAGAGGTGTGAAACCCCTCTAGATTAGTTAGTTTTTTAAGAATATAGGTGTTTTAATTTTAAAAGTGATATTTATGTTTCATAATTTGTAGCCAAAAGAATATACGACGTACTTCAACATTGTCAAGTAGTAAAACACTGAAAGTCTTGTTATTGTCTCTTTTAAGGGCCCTGTAGTTTGTCCAATCAAATTTGTCCGTAGGGTAGTTTGTCCAATCAAAATAATCGAAATCTTCATCAGGCCAATTTGGTTTGCATAGCTGCCTTTCCCCTTTCTCGCCATCCCTCTGACCAACCGGGTGGGTGACCACATGTGCCAAGCAGATGCTGGGCCCTTGAACATGTCTCTTGAAATCTTACTGTCCTTTATCATGTGCCAGAGAGACAGGGAGGTATTCATCTCTTCACTCAGACTCTCACCTCAGCGTTTGTGCAGGTTTCTCCTGCTCTATAAATATATCATATTTAATGTCTGATTTATATCAACTTGTCAGTGAGACCAATATTTACTCAGACAGAACTGCTGTGTGCAATTCTCGGGTTTTATTTCACGATGACAGAGCTGATTTGAAACTATTTCCATACAAACTCACTCAAGCTCCGCCAAGCGTGTGCCTGCTGGGAAATAAGAAAATTCATAGAAATTAAGTTTCATATTCACACTTGAGCTGTGTTAAGCTGTTCTTTCATTCTGTCAGAGGGTTTATAGCATACACTGGTTCCCTGACACATGTTTTTTTGAAAATGGCTGGGCTTTGATTCATTTTTTTTTTATGTTTTACTTCCAAAAAGGATTTAGTTTAAACAAAAAAGTCCTTTTTGTATGTATAAAATGTCAACACATACATTTTCCTGTTGAATCTGTGAACCCACTGTGTTATCACTTACTTCTGTTGCTGCTATTTAAAGTTTAACTTTCTCACCCTCCCTCTCCCCCGACCTTCCCCTTCTTCTCACCTATCTAACCTCACCTCACCTTTGCCGTGCAGCCTCCGGGAGGAGAAGCAATATTTGGAGAAAGAGACGGAGACTCAGTCCAACACTGCTGTAAGTTGCACCGTACAGCCCTGGGTTCCAAACATGTGGATTACTACTGCAGTGACTGACTTTGGATTGGAGCAGAATTGGGTTTCAGCCTCTAACTGGGCTTAACCTCCAAACCATCCTCTCGCTCTCACCCATAATGACTCACCACAGGCTTATTGGGGGTTCATTAAAGCAACATGAGGTCAAAATGTTTTGACTCTGAAATAACATGTCGGCAGAGTCAAATCCATAACCAAGCAGGCAAATCCAGGGCAACAACCACTGTCACCGATGTGCAGGTACATAAAAACACTTTTTTTACTGAGAAATCTTTAAAAGAAACTTTAAAAAAAAAGCACGATTCCACCTGAATACTACGAGGAGCTTCACTCTGACATGCTGCAGGCTGCATTAATACTGTATTGCTTTCATTATTCATTATTTTTTCAACACTGGTCTATGCAGGAATATCCCCCATAGCTGTTGTCTCATCAGTACAAACAATTAGGAGTTTTGGGGGCTTATTTATTTTAACACCGCCTAATTAGACAGTGAGAGTGCAAACAATACACCCAGGGGGCAGTAATTCACAAGTCACAAACTATAAACTTTCAAAATTCACTGGCAGGTGCCAATTAATGTTGAACTAATGATCGCACAAACAGTTCGTCAAGAAGGAGACGAGACGGGTGCTCGTGTGCAAGTCGTAAACACACATCTGTATAATTTAATCATCATAAAACAGGAGATGGACTGCAATCAGGTCACAGTCACATTAGCGGCATTCACTGGAAGATTGATGCCCTTCAACAGTTCATTATAAATTGAAGAATGAATATTTGATGGTCAGTGTGTTTTGAAAAACATACTATAAAAAAACTTTGATTTAAACCAGATTTGTTTTATCATTTAAGGAGAAAATACAACCAAAAACAAACTAAGTTTACTTAAAAAAGAGAAAATATGGATAGAGAGCAACACGTCTGCAAAATATTAACTAAATAATGTATAAAAAATAGTATTTCTGTTTATTCTGTCTATATTTCAACAAAACTTTAACACTCTGCTCTTTTAAGGATGTTCAGAAGTTCAGTCACTACGAACAATGCTTTGCAGCCTTTTTAGAATGTTATTATTGAGACAATTTTTATCGTATGATATGGAACAGATGGATTCCAGCTGCTTCACTCCGAGTGAACGATAGCCCTTTACTGCTACTGTGTATATACTGTACATCATATTGGAACGTGAAGAATGCACAGCGTTGGGTTCCATAACAGTCTGTTCTCCATCCTTATCTTCTTGTGTTCAGCAGTCGTGTGACCACAGCAAGGGTGTGGTTACATATTTCTGACACACAACTGGAACATTTTTAAGTTTCATTATTTAGTGCTTTTAAGTGCTTCATTCGTGGTTTCTCTAAGATATATTCCTAATCCTTCTGCTGGATGAGAACCTAAAACATTTCTCTAAAGTTAGCCATTTAAATAGAATTAGGAACAGCTGGTACTGTCACCGCCAATCACTTACATTTCCAGTTAAAGTGAAATGATTTCCACTGCAGATCTGCTTACCTCGGCAAAACATGAACATCAGTCAGATGTGATATATGTGCAGACAGTTTGAAGTGACTTAATCAAATACAAATCCTGAGAGATGAGATCAGACATGTTTGTAATTAAAAAGGAATGCATTTTTTGATTGTTTCCGCCTGACTTAGATTATGTTATCACTTACTTTCCTTAAAAAAAGGTGATTTGTGATCTGACCTTGTTTGGTTTGGGTTCTGCAGGACACGGAGAATAGAAAACAAACCCTGCAGAAAAGATCCGAAGATCTGAAGGAAGAGGTTTCCCAGGCACAACTGGATGTCAGGTATTTCATCATCACTTGTCTCATCTATGTCCTCCAGGTCTTGGTTATTTCTAAGGTTTCCATCAGGTTTATTTTCTCAACTAAAAAGAAGTCAGATCCGGTGACGCAGATCTCCTGGTATATCTGTGCTCGTTGATGTGACGTGTTAAGTGCCTCTAACTGCACTGTGTTGGCGTGAGGATCCATTACCTCCAATATAAGCCCAGGATCCATGAACTTTTTTGTGCCCATGTCACATTCACTCTTCACAGAAGTCTTACAGACGACCTGAAAGCCTGTGAACTGCAGATACAAAAGACACAAGAAGAGCTGGAGGACAAGAAAAAGACGATAGAGATGAAAGAGGTATGCGTTGGGTGTTGTTTCTGTGTGGGAAAAAAAAAGTTTCTGGATACTTGAACCATCACCATGTTTTACGTTTCTGTCATAAGGCAGAGAAGGCACAGCTCATCAGTGTCCCAGGACAGATTTCAACCAAGATCGAAAGAAAGCGTTCCAAAAAGGAGTGAGTATGTGTTTTTTCATCTTTGTAGGGATACAAAAAGATTTATAATGTCCCTTTACAAGTGTGAATAGAAATAATAATCTTTACCAAGATGAAAAAAGTTTAAACCTGACTAATAGGAACTAAAATGAAGGCTTACTAAATCACACCGTGGCATTTAGTTTTTTCTTAGACAAGGTTTGTGCTGATGATTGTTTTCTCCAGGGTTCAGATCTTAATCTAACCAATTAAAAAAACGATACTTGTGCTATTTTTATTTTATTAAACAATTTCACACATATCTTTCTAACCGCAGGCCCTAACTGTCACATCTCAACTGAAATCATGACGAGAAAAGCCCACATCTGAAGCATAAATTAATTTGGAACATGGAGAGAAAAAAACAACATATTCCAAATGAAAAGCGTGTTTATTCATTTCATATCTAAGTGCATCTGCAGTCAGAAACCCCAGAACCACCAGAGAATGAAGTGAGTTCCATACCCGGAGTCACTGCAGCTTCTCTGTGTTTATACCAAATTAATATTTGGCTCCTCAGCGCTGCAGTGGAGCCGTCGATATGAGCTGTGCAAGCTTCAGTGTGACTCATGATTTGACATTCACAAAGCTGATTGGGACTGGAAGAGCTCCCCGAGTGTTTAAAGATGGATGCACATGCTGTTATTTCATCGGATATTCACACTAGTGGAGCTCTAATGGTGGCAGTGCAGCACATGCTGGTTTCACTTCCTTCTAAAAAATGTGGTTTTTTTTCTCCCACCGTTTCTGTTTCTCACTAGGGTGACATTGAGGCAGATGGAAGAGTTAAAGTGTGAGATTTCAAAGATGGAGGAGCAGGTGAAGAAGGCAGAAATGTTCAATCATTCCCTCAGAATAAAGAAGGAGGAGCTCATGCAGAAGCTGCAGGTTCTCCAGACCCAAGTAGAGGCTGGTCACAAGGAGAGCAGACAGCTGCTGAAAGAGCAGGAGGTCAACAAGGAGGAGCAGGCGGAAATGTATGGAGCCAGGTATACAACAGTTCCTGTTTGTACACAAAGTCAATTGTTTTGAATCAGGGGAGTCAAACGTATTTTGGTTCATGAGTCACATATAACCTAATTCAGGCATGGGCAAACTAAGGCTCGGGGACTAGAGGCGGCACGTTCCACTCTGTAATTTGGACCATTGAAATTACGTATATAAATGGTTTGTATTGTGATTATACACTGCCTGGCCAAAAAAAAAGTCGCCACCAAAAAAAAGGTTCATATACTCTAATATTTCGTTGGACCACCTTTAGCTTTGATTACAGCATCCATTCTCTGTGGCATTGTTTCGATAAGCTTCTGCAATGTCACAAGATTTATTTCCATTCAGTGTTGCATTCATTTTTCACCCAGATCTTGCATTGATGATGGTAGAGTCTCCAGTAGACTCCAGCACATCTTTGGGATGTCCAATTTGAGCCCCGATGAATCCTGGCATTGTCATCTTGGAATATGCCCGTGCCATCAGGGAAGAAAAAAATCTATTTATGGAATAATCTGGTCATTCAGTATATTCAGGTAGTCAGCTGACCTCATTCTTTAAGCACATACTGAACCTAGACCCGACCTTCAGTCGGAGGCTGGTACCTATTTGCTTAGTTAAATCTGGGTGGTGACTTTTTATTTGGCCAGGTAGTGTACATACTGTGGTGACTAAACTTTCAAACTTAATCCGTCCCAGGATGATGGTCGAGGTCTGATTTGGTCGAGGTCTGAATAAATTTTTCCCATAAGAAAAAAATCAATAAAAAGCTGCGCTGGTCGTAGGTCGGTTCATGTTGAATTCTGAACGAGGAAGAAATACGCGGTTTGGCTTAATTCGCCGAGAGCGGCTGCCCAAATGCTCTCTCGGCTTGACGTGGGCTGTTCGAAAGCTGAAATTCGAAAGTGTAGTGTGGTTGAGGGTGGAGTTGGTCGAGGGCTGAGGCGTTCGAAAGCTGAGGCACCACTATATTCCTTTTCAAGGAAGGAAAGCAAAATCCTTGTCATTGTGACATCATGATTCACACCACTGCACTCAAATAAATTTGACCTCTGTATTTAACAGTTCACCAAAGTGAGTAGGGACGGTGCCCTGCTCAGTGGACCTCAAACGTAACCCTGCAGTTGGTGGATTCAAACCTTAAACCCTCCAGACCCCAGTCCAGTTCCTTAACCACTAAGCCCCTGTAATGCCCACATTTTTCCTATAGATGGGCTAAAAGAAGGCTAAAGGTACTTTATTCTTTAGGTGTGACTTTCACATTTAATTTGTTCCAATTCACACACCAATCTATCTTGTCTTGAACTGTCCTTCGTGTCAAATTTAGGACCAAGTTGGCTGGACCAGTACAATTATAACATGATTAAGTAACAATATTTATTTTATTCACTTTATTTTTATGCAATGAATTTCAACTATATGACATATTTTATAAGTATTCATTTTCATTAGCTTGTCTGTTACCAAGCCACAGGGGCAGCAGTCTCCCCCAGTGTCACCCAAATCACACTGCTCCATACTGTGAGCCTTCCTGTGGGTGGTGAGCCCATTGGAGGTTAAATGATATACAATTAAACAATAACATCCTGAACATAAAGTCTTTGTGCAAATTCTCAAAATTCATCAGGTAGGCTTGATTTAAACACCCTTGCAAGTTGGTTATAGTCTCTGGACCATTTGTCTGCAAAACCTCTTATTGGTAGAAATTAACTTGGTTTGAATGTTGTGTTTTTATGCCCATGTTCTTCCTCACCAGAGGTATCCTGGAGCTGAAGCTGCAGAACATCACGTGCGACAGAAAGCATTTGTTTGAGAGACAGTCCGTGCAACTCAGAGAGAAAAACAGGTACTCTGGGGAATTTGATAAACCACACCACATATGTGGATGCATCGTTTGTATACTGAAAACACAGTGTTGCTGTACGTTGTTCTGAGAGACATTGGAGAGGAGGGAAAAAAAAGACACCTCTTGCTTTTGATCACCAGCTGCTGTCGCTCTCTTCTCATTATGTGATTCTATTTTAACACTGTAGTTTAAAGAGCAAAAGTTCAGCACATTTCTTCAGGTGTGTGTTCCATTTATACCGAGTCGGATTTTAAATGATGCAGCCGAGAGTGTCAGCGGCATTAAATGGTACATATTGTAAATATGCTTGTGTGCTCTGCTCTCAGGCAGATGCAGGCGTTCAAGATAACACAGCATGCACTGACCTTCGCCACTGAGCAGCTACAGCACACGCAAAATACCTACAGCGACCTTCAGGCTCAGGTGAGGTGTGACTGTGGGAACTTTGAGAGAATACACAAGGAACATGTGCCTGCAGCAGATGGATGAAGTTGTGTTCCAGACACTTTCATTAAAATCTAAATACTGCTGCAAAATGTTCAGACTCCACCAAACCTGAAATGCTAAAACAACCGAGGTTAATGATTCTATAAAAGCAGCATTTTAGTCTATAATTTAAAATTGGTTTAAGCTTGCAGAATAAGGATTAGCTTGCTTTTTTTTGGCAGTGGTAAATTGAAATAAATGATTAAGCATAAAAAAAGCACTACATTTAAAAGTCGTTATTTATTGCAGTTCAAATGCCTTTTTTCAGACAAAACATTAATACAAATTATGCTTGTTTTATTCCAATTAAAAATGTCCCAAAATCCCAATTGCCATCCAACAACAATTTAAGTAAAAAGTATTTGTGTTGGTAGCAACAAAACAGGAGTAGGTTAAACAAAACAAAAATAAAAAAAATAAAATAATATTCAGTATGATATTTATAATATTCAGAAATATATTTCAGCTTGCCACAGCAGTTAACATTTTCTATTTCCCGTCTCCTGTATCGTCTACTCTAACTCCAACTACCTCAATCACTCCATCCATCCATCTCCTCTTTGTCTCCTAGGAGCTCCATCTCTAGGACCATTCTTCTACCATTCTTCTACCAATCTTCTTTTGATGCATCCACTGTCCCTCCTCTGAGTCTGAACATGTCCAAACCATCTCAACCTGTCTTCTCTAGCTTTTTCTCCAAACCTTCCTGTCTGTGTTGTCCCTCTAATCACCTCATTCCTGATCCTGTCCACCCTTGTTCCTCCTAAAGAGAATCTCAGCATCTTTACCACCTCCACCTCCAGCTCTGGCATAAACATGTCAAAAGACATAAACCAAAAAGTTTTGCTTTACTGTTGGCATATCTTAAGAATAATTTAGGATTTCACCTAAAAATAAAACAAATAAATGGGAGTCATTATTCATTCATTTTCATCCTCTTCTCAGTGAGTCACTGGTTGGTAAAAGTGGGTCGGAACAGTGCTTTGCTAAAAGAACCTCAGTGACACCGCGAGCTTGGGGATCAGAACCTGATGTCATGCCATATATAGGAGTAACTTTTTACTGTATATTTTCTTATATTTAAGTAAAAACCTCCAAAGTGGTAGTAAAATCAGGAACATCAAATCATTAATCAGCATTAAACCAGTTGTGTTTTCACATCATATAGATTTGTGGTATTCCCCTCATGTTCTGTTTTCCTGAAAGAGAAATAAAAATTAAAACAATGTGCAAAAAGGCTCATGGGAAACAGCAATAAGAGCTCAAAAGGAAATTTGTGACACATGAGGGAATCTGTAAATACAAGAAAACAAAGCAATTGTGCAACAGAGTACATTTAATGACAAATGCTTGGCTGACATTTACGTCAAATAACAACACATTTTTAATTAATTGTAAGGAAAAAATAATTAATGCCTCACTTCATACTACATCACTGTCTGTTTCTGAAGTGTGTGGCATTAGATCTAGAAATTCCGCAACCCAGATTTAACTGAAAACTTGCGAAACATTCCTTATATAAAGTTGTTTTTTTTTGTTTTTTTTTCATGAAGCTCGTTGATGCAGTTTTTTTTCTTCCATGGACGAGTGATCTTTGAATGTGGAGCCGTGCAGCTCATACAAGTGAACATGAAGCATGGCAGCCCTGGAGAGAGGTGCATCGCCTCGAGGCATTCATTTTTTATAAGCTTCACTGAACACTTTCGCAGCCGCTCGGTCTGAGGGCCATCAGAGTGGCCTGAGGGAAACTCTGATATATAGTATTAATTATTTTGCAGCCCGTGTTTAATGTTGGATTGAATATGCACTGAGTGTATTTATGATGCTGTTTGGTAACCTTTTGTTCCAAGGGCTCCACGCTCCTTCATCTTCAACATGTAGAGTCCAAGGGGCCAGAAAATCAAATCTTTTTTGATTTTTTTTTGTGCTAACTAAGTTTTGATGTTCCCTTTTTAACTTTACAAATTCCTAGTTGGACGCTGTGGCCAAAAGTAGCGCCATTGCACAACAGAAGATGGAGCTTCAAAAAGAAGTGGATGCCCTTAGAATGGGCTTTGAAAAACAGGTGGGAAAAAAAACAAATGTCTTATAGTTTCATATCTGTATATAAATAACCCAAAATTGTCAAACATAATGTTGTCGACATCCTTATTTATTTAATACATTTGTGACAAAAAAAAAAAAAACTCAATGTCTTGAGGGGAAACTGCTGCTCTGTGCACAAAATATATTATCTCAGCTTACGTCCGTTATCAGAAGCACCTCTCCTGTGAGGAGGATTTTATTCAAATATGAGCATCTTAGTCATTTTGTTGTTATTTCCAACCAGCTGCTTGTGGCAGAGAAAGATAGCCAGAGAGTGCAGCAGTACGGAACGATCCAGGAGCTGCTGAGGGAGTCCAACCAGCTCAGAGGAGAGCTGCACAACCTCCGCTGCCTCACCAAGATCAAGGCCGAAGAACGGGGGCAGAAGCACCGCGATCTGCTTAGAGCTGAGGTACAACAGTCAGATATTTCCCTGACCACAAACATAGACCTCGTTTTAAATGTTAGAATTAATGACAGACTATGTAAAATACATGTGAGCCCACAGCTTTATTTTTTATGCAGAACTGATTGTAAGGAACTTCCGATTATATAGGTCCGCCATAATATCTGCACAATATTAGTATAATTTTGTCATATTAGTAAGATTGTTGTAATATCGTCCCATAATAATGAAAATCTGTGTACAACATTCTTGGGTTTAGCTGGAATTGCACTCACGGTCTTCAGGTTATATTGGATTCCAAAATTAAGTGATTGGACAATATCAGCAAAGGTTTAAAAGGATGTGATATGAAATGTCCTTTTGCTGATGACCTGTCCACGTGCTTTGAGTTGTTCTTATGTGATTTTACAGATTATTTCATGCAGTTAAGCAGGTTTACTTAAAAAGTGAGAAAATGAATTCCCCTGAAATGTATGTGTTGGGTTATGAAATACTGATGGTTTAATTTCAGATCTTCAGTATTATGACATTTATTGGAAATTCATGGCAAATCTTGTTTTTTCACTGGACTGATCGTTATGGACTGAGAGTAAGCCGCAGGAAAGTAAATCAGAATATTGATCACTGTTAGAAAATATATATATATATAAAACAGGATAGGTCATATTTATTCCCTCTTCTGCAATATTAAAAAACCATCACGGGTGAATTTGACTGATGTCTGATATTTATGAGCCTCAGACACACACTCGGAGAAACACTAATAAACAGAAGTGATAAATTTGTGCTTTGACTCCTGCAACTTCTACAGCAGCTGCAGCAGCTCATCCTCAGTGAACTGCGGGAGAAAGACCTGATCGTCACAGACCAAAACAAGCTGAACACTGCGCTGCAGAGCAGGTGTCGCAACTGTCTTTTTTTATTCTTTCTCCTTGGCTTTTCTTTAATAAGCAGTTTTTGTCAAATCACAGTAGTAGACGGAAATGCATGAAGACAAGAAGCATTTGGTTTCAGAGGCACGGTTCTTGGAAATAAATGACGTAATTCTGATGTTGAAGCATTATAGAGTACTGTAGAGTCAAATTTCCCTCACATTATTCTTCCCTATGATGTAGGGTATTGATGTAACAAGTTCTTGGGCCGATAATTGATTCTGTTCTTGTTGTTTTTGGCTCCGGTGATGGGTGGAACAGCTGGGATCACAATTAATTCAGACATCTGCACATTTGTCTGGGTATCAAACCATGACTTACTAATTGGTTATACTCCAGTGTTCTTGATAATGCACATGGCATCAGATACTGCAGCACAAAAGCAGGCGCTTGACGTACCGTGTTTGACTGGGAGACAACAGATTAACGTGTCTGGTGTGTCAGCTTTTAATCAGTCTACAAGTAGGTATTTATTTATTTATTTTCCAAAACATCCAGTGTCAATTGGTACACCTTTAGTGTGTGTCAACAATCTCTGAGGTCATTTAGGGGTCAGTCCAGGTGCCATTTTCTTCAAGTGGGTTAGTACTAGTACTTTAGTGGGTTAGAGTACTATATTCTCCGAATAATAAGTCCCTAAGGGGACTTCATTTTGGCCCAGAGTCAATATCTCTGTCTTTGGTGTGAAACTCCAGTGTTCACCTCCTGGGCAAGTTCAAATCCCAGTTAGGACAGCTGATTCCCAGTGGGCTCAGAAGTTACAGAATGGGGAACAGATAAGTGGGTGAAATTAAAAAGACCGTAAGGTGCATACCTCGCAACAGCCAGCTGGGGGGCCCTCTATCGACTGTCAGTGTGAAAATAACAACACAAATAGCATATCATTATATAAGTTGCAACTAAAGTCACAAACCTAGCTGAAGGATAGAAAAAAGTGTGGGTTATACAGTATTCCTGGAAATACTACTCCTACCAGTACTTGACGTGTAAAAGTTGAGATGTTTGGCAAATTGATACTGTAATTTTCACAAAAGTTGTTGTAAAACCTTTTTGACCACCCATTTTATATATATACAGTATATATATATATATATATAGTATATAATACAAAGCCAGAGAAAATGCAAATTAAATGTAAATAATGGGAAAAAAAATGTTTTTAACCATGTTCTTTTTCTCCCCCAGAATATTAAAATACTCCAAACTGTGTGACATGATCACAGGGGAGAAGACGAAGTATGTCAGGCTGAAGCAGATCACATCACAGACCATCACAGAGTTAATGGAGCAGCTGAAGGTCCTTGAAAACGAGATGGAGATCCAGCGTTATGTAGTCGTCAACAAGGACAGGTGTGTGAGTAATACAGAAAAACAATCTCCTGTTGTTGGTTTGTTGTTGGTTTGACCTCCTCCTAGAAAGAACTACAAATCAACCATAAAGAATAAAACAACATTGTATCCTTTTGCGTTAAACTCTGTTCATTGTTTACAGTGAACTCAATTATTATTTTTGTGCAATATTTGCTTTGTTTCTACTTGATAAATTATCAACAGATATATCAACAGATATATTTTTAGATAGTATTACTATCACGTGTCTTAACTTCTTACTATAATTTCTCTGTCTTCTACAAAATTTTCATACTAAATTTAAATTTCATTTAGTCTCACCACATAGTGTATTCCACCTCCTATAGTTTTGTACTAGGCCTTAGGTGTCCATTTTTCTGAATGTTAGTTTGGAATTTTCTTTTGTTTTCAGTCATTTCAGCAGTTTTTTGTTTGTTTGTTTGTTTATGTCTTCTTCCCAGATCCCTCACAAAGTCCCGTATGAAGCTGTCCAACTGCTCTACAATGAGGGACAAGCTGCGTAACGACATCTCAAAGGTCCAGGGAAATACACAAATAATTGAAATGGGATCAGTCTAAATAGACTGTGAAGGAAACAGCAACTAATTTTTAAATTTTTTTTGCCATCGCCAGTTAGTTAGGCTGTGACAAAGGGGCTGTGCGAAGTCAAAGCTATTGACTGTTTTTAAGTATGTTAAAAATAAATAAGTCTTGTTTGTCTACAGCTTTGAAATTAAACACGCTCCAGATTTCCTTTGTGTCCAGCTCTTCATCACACAGGCACAGACAACAAAACAGATTGGCTGCTAAAATAAAGATAATCTATTGTAGTTTTGTCTCCCTCTCAGGTTGCTTGGAAGCACCATCAGATCAGTGAACAGATTGACAACAACAAATTGGAGCTGGTGAAACTTACGCAGATGATCAACCTGCAGGAGCAGGCACTGGTAGAGATGAACAAGAATCACGAGAATGCCGTGCAGCATCGCAATTTTCTGTAGGTTACAACATGCAGGACGTATAAAAAAAATTCGACACACGTCTGACATTTCTCACTTCTTATTTGAATTCAGTGGCATCCAGCTGCTGGAGCAGGAGGAGGTGATATTCAACTACCATGAGAAGGTACGTGTCCAGGAGGCGGCCATCACTAAAAGCAGCCTGGAGCTAGAGACACTGGAGAAGGAGGTCAGAGATCTGAAGACAGCCATTAACGAGGGAAGTCGACAGATAGAGCTGAGGAGGAAGGAGGTGCCTGTCAACGGGAAACTGGAGGGAGAGCTCGTCATGTTGCAGATAGAGGTAGGAGTCCCATGACATTGCATAATTTAGCTGGGGCTATTGATGTGTATACATAATATTGGTAGGGTGTTCAGTTCAGATCTGAACAATTGAGAAAAACACTTAGACAGAAGGCCAAGACATGAAATGTACTGTTTAACAAACATAACTGATTATTTCCATGGCGACGGTCGAAACTTGAACGAATGTCAGAGAAATCAGATCTCACATTCCAGTTAACATGATTGTAGCCAGGCGGTAATAACAAAGTCGATAGAGAAGAAAGTGAAGGCAACATCAGACATCGTTCAACTGGTGTAAACCCCACAAAACTAAACACAGACTCTGGCAAATCCACATTGATCTTTGAATATGTTAACAATTGAAGGTGAATCTGGAGCACAGGCCGATAGAGCACTTTATGTTACGTTTTTTTTTTGCTTGCCAGCCACCAGGGATCACAAGCCAGTGTTTTTAGTGCCGGTCCCAAGCCCAGGAAGGGCATCAGGCTTAAAACATTGGCCAAATCAAAGATGCAAGAAAACAAAAGGATTTCCATACCAGATCGGTCAGGGCCCGGGTTAAGATGGAAATTGTTGACTTGCTGTGGCAACCCCTGAAAAGGGTCAAGCTGAAAGAAGAAGAGTAATGCTTTTTTGCTTGGTCAGAATATTCATTTGAAGGTTACTTGTTTTACAGTAGTACAGAAGGGCACTGATTCCTCATTGTACTGTATGGTACGATTTTGAGCAAACTGTTTGAATTGTGGGCCCCAACGTGGGAATAAGCAAATAAATTGCGTATTTTAAAGTCAAAGTAATGCATAAATGACAGAACCGGCTTGAAGGGAATCTTTTTTGTGGCAGTTGGTGGCCTAGTGGTTAAGGAAACAGACTTGGATATGCAAGGCCCTCGGTTCGAATCCCCCTACTGCCAAGTTACCGCTGAGGTGCCCTGAGCACAGTATCGGTCCCACACACTGCTGCTCGGATTACAAAGTCAAACAACTCACATCCAACTCCTGGACTAAGGTTTGCCACTGTCTGGTATAGTGGGTCCATATCTATGTCTAGGGAACCATATCACATTTTATGGGTGGTCTTAAAGGCTAAAACCACAAAGGAGTTTCAGTATTGAGCCTAACATGTGTGGTGAGTTTTCCTACTGCAGTTCAGTTTCTCATCCCCCTCATGGATAGTTTATTTAGGAAGGTCAACAGTTTGGTGTTTAATGTCACATTTAATGAATGGGGTGTTCACTCCTCACCATCACACTGTGTGTTGGCTTGTTTATTGAGACATGGAGGCTCTCTGGTGCTACACACTTTAAGTGACACTTTGTTTACTTGAAAACAGAAGGCAGTGTATTCATTTAAAATGCATAATTGGTGTAAATGTTCCACTCCTGTCCTGCGCAGTCGGCTGCATTAACTACACAAAAAGTTTTTTAACGTCCTTTAGTTTTTTTTGCTTTCTTCCATTACTAGTTTAATGAGTATTTTTTTTTCTCATTGCCAACAGTTTTGGTTTGAAGGCTTTCTGTTCAATACATAAATGTTTTTTTGTTATGGAGATAACCTTAGCACTGGGTTTTTGGAGCCATCAGTCGTGTTGATGTGATGCATGTCTCAACTCTTCCCTTTACTGGCAGTCATGAGTCATTTAACTCAAATTTATTTTCTTTCATTTCTATTTCAGTTCTTAGTAATTGAACTATTTTTTTTCTTCTCAGTCCCATTATCACACATATTGAATCGGTCTTTGGCGTCTTCACACATTTTTACCATGCGTAACCTTAAAGTCCTGAAAAATTAAAACACACTCCGTGACGTAGTCTTTCTGGTTTGGCTCCTCAGATGAGTGTGATCAGATGGTGACATTTGAACTTCACACACAAACATCACACACACATTTTATCATGTGCCGAAACGCAGATGCGGTAATTATTTTAGCTCTGCCTCAGGGGCCACTTTTGCAGGGAGTGTGTGTGTGTGTGTGTGTGTGTGTGTGTGTGTGTGTGTGTGTGTGGTCCTCGTCGATAACTTTGACACTGGGGTAATTTATACCCTGTTGATAACAATTAATTAACTTCATAAAGTGTTGTGTACGTGTAACTACAGCAGACGAGATGACTCTATATAAAGCTCCTGAAACAATTAGCGACATGTTCACTGTACTCCAAGGGGGTCCAGCATTCTGCAAGCCGGGGGCCATATTCAATACTATTTAAATAGGGTGTGCTCCATCTGGTGCGATTGTAACTATAGCATCCATAAAATTGCTTTTTTTTACGATCAAAATGTAGGCTTTCACTGTAATGGTGATTAAATGACACACAAGCCACCCAAGGTTTGCAAATGTGGAACCTTACAGCTGTGAGTATCTTTCAAGATACCAAACAGGAGGAGACTGTGAGTGGGTTACGGTCAGGTCAACAAATTAGTCAAAAAACTGTGAAATGTCAATGAAGGTTCTCAGTCATCCAGGTCATGTCAAAGTTTAGGTAAGTCAAGGGTTTATTCAGGCAACTGTACGTTGAGTTTTTTGGAAAACCTTGCCCTTCTCATCCAAGAGGCTTCTTCAGTTCTAATAGATGGAGTAACAGAATCTATATCCTGTGAGTGAAGAGAAATGGGTGTTCCGGGTCCCTCCTGTTGGGCGGACAGTTGTTAGATGGGTATTGATTGGACCATTTCCCAATATTTTCCAAAAAAACTTTATGTCCAGTTGCTTAACTAAACTCTTTAACCATAAACTGGTAAAAGTTAATCTAATTTAAGGTATAATAATAAAAAAACATTGCTAATAATACATTAATGAATCTATCGAAGAACAACAGAATGCAATGGGATAAAAATAAGGTTAATGTTGACAAAAAACTATTAACACTCCTTAAATAATACAATAAACTCTACTTCCTTAAGCAAACTATTGGCATTGTCCCTCAAAATTGATCGTTTGACGACACATTTGACAAAGCTAGTGCAGATGTCTCTTTGAGGAATCATTCTCAAAGACTTTGTCTTGGACTTTGTTGCCTGTGTTCTTTCTTTTTTTTTTTCTCTGTTATTACGGGAGAACATTTTATCATCATTTTCATCAGTCCAGTTGTCGGTAAACTCAGCTTAATGCTGTGTTAACAGCGGTCAGTTTGGTTTTGGGAGCTTGTTTCCTTCTTCTGTGTTTCTGGTGTGAACTGGCGCCATGTATTCCAGCACCCTTCTGAAGTTGTGAACAAAGGCTGAAAATGTATTTATTTTTGCACCCAGAACCCCAGAGACAGACAGGAACAGAGAAGATGAAGATAGAGCACACAAGGGGAAAAAAAAAAAACCTAAAGCTCCACAAAAGGCTTAGGGTTTCTGAGAAACTGACTCAGACACTTGAATAAATAAGATGAAAAATAACAAACATATCCAAGAGAGTCTGCTCACAGCAATACAGATGCACAGGAGAAGAAGAATAGAATAGATTTCAGACAGAGTGAGAAAGAAAGAAAGAGGGAGGCACAGGTTTCCTGCCAGTAGCGGTGTCGAGGGATTGGGTGTGTTGCTGCTCTGAATCAGAGCGACTGGGTTTAACTTGCTGTTGGACCAGAACCTTCTTATCCGAGTCTTGTGCTCTTCTGGATGAACGCAGTGTTGGAACCAACTTCCATCATGTGCTGTGGTTGTTTTTCCTTCTCCGTCTGTTTGCTCCTCCTGTTCTCCTCCGATACCCTACAGTTGGCCTACGTGTCGCTGCCATGTCTTCCACTGTCATTTTTTCATTCCTACGGTTTCTTTCGTCATTGTGAAGTCATTAGGAATCAAACTCTATCTCCTCTCCCATGGTGCACCACACGGTGCACAGATGGGTACAAGTGCACTACTTAGCCTCGCAGGCTCTGGAGCTTCATTGTTACATTTGCATCCACAAAGTCTCTCTTCTCAAATGCAGCTGGCCCAGAAATGAAACGCTGTTGCAGATTTCCAAGTAGTTCATGAAGGGAAAACACAATATGGTCCAAATGTGACAACACGGAAAGTCTTTCTTGTGATCAAGAGAGCAAAGAGTTTTCTTTCCTCGAGCAATGTGTCAATTATGATGAAGAACCATCAGGTCTTGTCCTGTGTAAATATGGTTGTACACTTGAGCCAAACAAGCACATGGCATCTGTGTTTAAAGATGTTATAATGTGAAGAATGTGATTTAAAGTTGAAATGTAGCATGGCACCTCGCTAGTGGGTGGAGCCCTACCTTTAAAAATACTGTACCGGGGCCGGTGAATTAGGGCTTTATTTTTGGAAACATTTGACCAAGTTGTAAATTTGAATATAATGCTTGAGTAGTTTTTATTTTTTTGTGACAAATAGCCAGCTAATTTTTGGGCAGTTGGTGGACTAGTGGTTAAAAAAATGGTCTTGGGTCCGCAAGGCCCTCGGTTTGAATCCCCCTACCGCTTAGTTACCGCTGAGGTGCCGTGAGTATGGCGTCATCCCCATACGCTGCTCCCCGGGTGCTGGCTCAGCCGGTGAAAGGTTAAATGCAGAGGCAAGATTTCCCAAAAAACTTGGGATGAACAACAAAATCCTCTTCAGCACTTGGCTAAAAAAAAGGCCTCTCTGACATCTTTTGTTTTTATGTATGGCAGATCTACACTCTTTCATATCATCTTTTTGGTCTAATGAAACAATCAGCAACACCGCAGTGGTCATATCTATGTTCTAGACTCATCAAAATAACTTCACAGAATCTGGTGGTGACCATGAGTTAAGACATTGTTTTTGATTTTGTTTTGGTTTTTTTTCTGCATGCTTTTTCCTTTTTGGTGTCTTCCAACAATGTTTAAGCCCTGCAGAATGGAGAAGAGGTTGTGTTTTTGCCGTGAACTTTGAGTGTGAATTGTTGTGTTTCTGTTGTTGTGTTCAACAGCCAGATTGAAAATGCTGAAGTGGCAAAAGAAGGTAAAAATGAGTCTGTGTTTCACATTTACATCCAGATTATAAGCATGTATATCAGTGACAATGGCAGGTTCTGGGTTTTAATGCAACTTCAATCAAATCCACTTAGCACTGTTGATTAAATCGGGTCATAACAGTCGCGGAATGCGTCTGTTGCGGTGAAATCCTGGCAACCGTTCACTTGAAAATGGTCCAAATCACCTCCTTGGAGGTGGACCTGAAAGAAGATGTTTTGTCCAGACTATAATTCAATCTAGCCTTCACAGACCACAAACACAAACAGGGGATTTGAAGCTCCGTGTGCGGTGGTCTAACAAGGTCATTGCCAACGCATCCTCAGATTTGTAAAACTTAAAATTTACCGCTCGCTCTATTCCGTGGATTAGTGCTCGGATCCATTTGTCTTCTCATTCATCCTTCCAGACATTCCACATTTCTCTCTCCGTCTGCCTTGTGTGTGAATTGCAAATCATTTCCAAATCCCACTTTTTCTTTTTACTGCCTCCCCGGGCACAAAAAGGCGACTCACGGGAGGGCTGCCAGCTCCACTCATTCACCATGCGAATTCAATCTCCGCACAACTGCCTGACTGTTGATTTATCATGTACATTGTGTATTTGTATTCATCTGTGACCAGTATATCTGTTCACTGCAGACAGATCCCCCTCCTCCCTTTGATGGAGATTTTTGACAGAGATTGATCGGGCCATCTGTGAGAATATTGAAGTTCATTATACTCCGAGGCTTTCATTTGCTCTGAAGAATTTTAATTGATGCAAAATAAGAGGTCTGTGATGGATTCTGAATTTACTACCTTTTTTTTTTTTTTTGCTGTTGTTCTTTACGAGTCTCTGGCACGTTAATGTCAGAAAACACAAACAGCTACACCTGCACCAGGATCAGTCATATTGTAATATCACCCTCGCGGCTAGATTTGAATATTATTGAGCTGGTTTCTAATGGCCTGCTGTTGAACATAATGATGCACAAGCATCACACAGAGAGACAGTATATTTATAGGATTTACACAGTCAGTCGTGAAGGGTGATTTATGTCGGGGTGGGACTGATGACAGACTGTTCTGTCCATTCATTGGTGAGTCATATGGCTTCTTCGTCCATCTCCTAAATCTTTGTCCGGCCTGTCTGGAGCTTATTACCTTGGGGAACCCCAGCGTGGATTGATACAGAGTCATACAGACCAAAGTCAGTTTAAGGTGGAGAACTAGGTAAGATTCCCAGAAAGCAAGAAAAAACATCGCTAGGTCTGTTACTAACTTGAAGTTTCGTCATTGATACCAATATCGCAGGCGCGTGTTGGGAGTTAAGTGTTACCTGCACAGTGAGGAGACGGGAGTGCTTGATAATATTCATCTGTACGAACAATGATAGGCGTTGCTGGCCCCTGACTTCTGCATACAATTCCTTGATCCTCTGTTTCCCGATCCATTACTTTGCCGTGGAGAGCAACAGTCTCCAATCGCCACTCCAATCACACTGCTCCGTATCAGCCATTCTCGAACATTTTTGCAGTGAATTATTTCCCCATCAATGACAAAGACAATGACTCTGGGCCAAAGCCCTATTCCATGTTTTAATATAAATTAATATTAATGTACAAATATAGGTTGGCCGATAATGTCAGTCGTCCATTATTGTCGTACATCCCTACCATTAGGTCAGAAGATCGTCTTTATTCTTAAAAAAACCCAACCAACTGCCGATGCTAGCTTTAACACAGACTGCATTGTAAATCAGCAAAATTAGGTTGTCATTTCATTGTGGCTGCTTCCCCCGCCCTAGCATTTCTTCTCATCTCTATAGTCCCAAACACCTTTTATGCTCTTTGTTTTCAACCTCACTTCACTGTCACTACAGAAAACGCTCCCTTGACTTTCTTTCAAGTATTCATCACAGTTTTCCAAGATCTTTATTTTTTCACAATTTGCTGACATTTGACGAGTCGAGTTGTTCGTTGTTAACCCAGGTCCAGACTGATCCGGTATGGAAATAAGTTTGTTGCATCATTGATTTGGGCAAAGATTTACGCCGGATGCCCTTACTGACGCAACACTCACCATTTTCTCCAAGCTTGGAACTAGCACTAAAAAACACTGGCTTAAGCTCCCTAGTGGCTGGTTTGTATCCCTTCAGAATCTATTATAAAATTACCTGTACACCTGTCCAACACTTTTAAAGCCTCACAATGATGTGAGCAGTAACTTGTCTTCAAAAGTCTCTATTTAAAGTAGGAGAGATCTGGTGAAACCCATTGCAATGTTCAGTTATATTTCATCTGAACTGAGACATGGATCATTCTGGTCTCAGGGCCTTAGTTCTCAGGGCATCTCTTCAGGCTGTGTTGCTATGATGGTGTTTATAATAACCAGTTAAAAACACTCAGAGAACTAAGTAAAGTTTAATTCCTTAAATAAAACAGTGCATTGTTGTTCTAACTAACTGGCTCTGCATTTAATGCTCTCTTGTGAAATGGAGTCTTTCTTTGTCATATACCTTTAACGTCTCCACTACTGCCATCTGCTGTGCATCTCTTTAAGCCGTTATGTTAATTGCTAAGTGAATTAACAAGAGTTCTGTGCAAATTGGGTGCTGTCCTGTCATGTGTGCCGCATTTTACAACATTTATGAGCCGAGAGCGCAGCTATTCTTTGTGACAGTCAGAACAAAGCGGACACGCAGACAGGCAGAACAAGGACGCTGACGCGGACAGATGAATTTAAAGGGAAAGACAAACTGCGCACATGGGCAGCAGCAGGAAAAGGACAAGTGTAAAAATGTCATAAAAAAGGGTGTGAAGGGGAAATAAGGGAGGGAGCCGCTGGAGTGAGGGACGTGCCGTAACCTCCATCCATCATATATTTTTAAATTACTTGGCGTGGCTAAAAAACAGGGTGCAGGCTGATGTAGATTTGTGATGATAGCAGATGTTATCATAGGACGACGTTCATCATCAGATGATTCAAACATCTTCACTGGCTTTTGGCCAATCACAGTGGACCTCAAGGTCAGTGGTTTCAGCGTTTATTGACAGGTCAAAAATAATTGACTCTTTTTTTTTTCCAGTGACTGCACTTCCAGGTCAGTTATGACACATGGGCGAGTAAAATTCTAGTTTTATGACCTGCTATTGAGACAGGATAAAGATTTTTACAAGGTTATTTTATTCTCTTTAACGCTCAAAGACCAAATCATTTAAACTGTGTATTTAGTCGGCATGCAGCTATTTTTACGATTTTGTTGATGTTTTTGTTTTTTTTTCTTAGAAATCTGTGTAGACAGTTTTTGTCAGTTTTTCAAGCCTTTTACCACAATTTTCCGTAAAATACTCCTGAGGAGTGATGTTCTTTCCATCTTCTATTTAACATCCCAGTGGTGTTCAATAGGTTTCCACATCCTTTTTATCTTTATCCTCATATTAAACACAAATATTTCAAAGGCCCATCCACATTTTATATGATGCACATCATATTTTGAGCATAGTTATACTGAATAATGCAGTATATTTATGCTCTTTTTGTTTTGTTTCTTTTAATTAAGGAACTCTGCAATCACCTCCTGAAACAGTTAACAGAATTAATGGTCAAAACTGCATTGAATGGGAAAATACTTCTCTTTTATCCCCACTGATCAACGTGGGATTTTTTTTTTGGCCAAACTCCCTTCAAATCTTTTCTGTTTACTTGTCACTTCTTCTCAGAATCTTTCTGCTGCCTCTCTCATCTCCATTTCCCCATCTTCAAACTTATTATTTCTGCCCCATCTACAGCGATCAGTTAATCACATGACAGGCCCCCGGCATTAACGTAAAGCTGGCGTCGTTCGATCATGAGGCACAAACATCCACTTTAAATCAGGCCTGAACACCTCGGATTGGTCCGTCCGCATCAGAGACGCTTCATTAGACTCATCCAGGAAGAGAAGGGAATGAGGACTCGTCCCTTTGTTCTACGCCGTCTTTAACGTCTCACACTTTAGACTCGGCCACATGAACACGCACTTGTATCCGTGTATGTATCATCGTCGTAGAGAAAGCCTCTCCTTCCTTACCCTGGACCTTCATCATTTTTTGTTGCCTCCACACCCTTCTCCGCTCTTTATCTTCCATCTACCAAATCACTTCCTCTTCACTTGGAGTTCATCCCCTCACTGATCTCCCCAGGAATCCATTAATACTTCCTCAAGAGATTTCTTTCTCCTCTTTCTTCTCTGCCTCAAATTCTTCCTTGCCATCTTCTGATTTATGGTTTTTTCCTTCTTTCTATTTTCTGCTTATGTTCCTTTTATGGTTGCTGTCATGGCTCCTTGATCCTCCTACAGTAGCTTCATATATTTTTATATATAGACTTCCTCTGGGTTGACTGGGCATTTGCATTAATTTCCCTGTTGAGACGCTGTCGCTGCTTTAATTGCTCGTTTTTCACACTACACTCCCGGCACCTGACTTGTTATTTATCTTTGTCTCCGTAGCCAGTGTTAAGACAGTGAATATGACAAGACCTATTTTCCAAGTATAGTAACGCTGCAGTAGGGGCTAGTTTTTCTGACAATATGCTTGATGGACACTGGTTTTTTTTCAAATTCTTTGGACTTATGTGTGTTTTATATAATTTCGGATCAGTATGTTTAGTTTTTTTTTTTTCCTTGAGTAAATTATACACATTCAGGTATGCTGATTAACTTGGTTTATTTTGGTGTTTGTTCTAGTTTTGTAAATGGTAAAGAAAAACTTGTCCTAAAAGAAAACTTGTCTGAGACGCAGACATGACGACCCAGCCCAGTAGATGGCAGTATTCCAGCAATGTCTGTTTGTAAGTTGGGAATTCATAATTCATTGCGAGAGTTTGACACCAAGCTGGAAATACAGTAAATACAGTGCAGAAAATAAGAAGTTGAAGTAAAGGGTAAAATACTCAGTAATACATTGTATCACTGGTGTATTTGGTGTATTTCAAGTTGAATGCATCGTAAACCGCCTCGTAAACCTCAACCTCAGTTTGTGACTCAGCCTTGTGATCTGTCTCTGTGTCTGGTCAATTTTAAGATTTTTTTTTTCTGGTTGGGCAAAACACAAAATATCATTCCCTGAGATTACCATCCAATAACAGTTAAAATCTGGATCTCTTCTTCTCTGATTATAATTCAAACTCTTTGTTGCTCATCAGCCAGCCTGGCGTATAATGAAGACCAGGGTTGTTTCTGTTTTGTTTTTTGTTTTGTTTTTTTCAAACTGCATTTGAAGGCAGCGTTGTTTTGATTCACATTTATTGGCTTCCTGTTTCTGTCTCCTCTTCTTCTGCTCTTTTACTGCCACAGTGCTGCATGTGATACCACATCATCACCTTTCCTATAAAACTCTGAGACCCTGTAGGTGAGCCTGTTTGTCCTTTAATCAATGCAGTATACATGCACATTTCCCCGATGTGCACTTTTTTTTTTTTACTTCTGTCCACGGTCAGTATTTTACTCCCGGCTAAAGGTGTGCATCTAAATCGACTCCTTCGTCTCCTCTCGTCCTCTCGGCTGTGTTTTTGCCACTTTATTCCCATTAAATCACCTTTTTTGAAGGGCTTGAAATGCATCTTCACCACACCTCTACACTAGTGTCTTAAAGGATGAGGACAAGATGCAGCACCCCGGGGGGGGGGTACAGTGGTGTTTTAAATTTGGGGTTTTTTCCCTTATCGCACTTTTCCAGTGACTTGTTAGTGAGCTGGCTGTGGCTGCAGTAAAGGCAGTACATTCAGCTGTGAAACCTTTCAGCATTTTTTTCTTTCAATCCCCTGTGAAAAAAAAGGCATTTTGCAGACCTGGAGGAAATGGTTGGAAAGACAGAAGCAACATTTTTCGTGGTAATATTGTTCTTAACTGATGTTTTCAAACTTATCTGGTGTGTCAGTCTTCCCCAAGTTGTTGATTTGGGCCCTAAATAAGCCTTTGTTCAAACTGGATGTCGCTAACATCATATTACTATTGTGTAAAACTCAGTAAATCAGAATAGTAGGCTGTAATTTTTTTTTTTGCATAGCTAAGGGCGACATGGTGGTTAGTGTTCTGGCCTAACTATAAGGAGATTATCTGTTTAAGCCCTGTGGTAACTGAACTGTTTCTGTATGAAGTTGAAGTTTTTGGGGTTTTTTTATCAAGTGGGTTTTTCTGAAACTGTCCCTGTTTTTCTCACACAGTCAAAAAATCATGGTCGTGGTGTTAAGTGTATGTGTGTGAATGAAGGTGTGAATGGCCCCCATTTGGAGTTCTGTAATAAACTGCAGATTTCTGTAATCACAGTAATACAATAAAAAGTAGAGTTTTTAGAGTAAATTTAAAAAAGAGCATAAATTTACACAAAGTGGTCATTTGTGGCAGCATTGTTTAAAAGTACGATGTGGAATCATTGGGATGAGAATGTGCAAAAAAATAAAAAATAAAAAAATAGACAACATGTCATGATTGCCTGATCAGCCTCACCTGTTTTCTCCAGCTGTCACTTACGGTGAGCAGGGCTCACGCTCATCTCGCTGTCAGGTTGTCTTACCTGTTTAAATGTTCAGACCTTCTTCCGACAGTTGTCTTCAGGGACATTTTAGTCCTGCCTCTGTCTGTTTTCTGTCCGGCCTCGAGATCTCTTTCATTTAAAAAAACTTTTGCTGTAATTGACTTTTGTTTTAATCCAAACCTGAGTGACGTTGAGGATGTTTTCTCTGGACGGACATTATTAGTTTTTTTTGGATCCTGTATTTTGTGTGCGAACGGACATTACTTTGGATCCCATCTTTTGTTTGTGATTGGACACAATCATGTTTTTCCTGCCTAGTCTGCACTAAAGACATTGAAACAATCTTCCTTCGCAGCCTAATTGTTCTGTGTTGCATTTGGGTTCAAGTCTGACGATCTCTGACAGAAGAAATGTCAAACTTAAGGCCCGCAAAATCATGTTATGTTATGTTATCCTTTAAAAAAAAGAGGCTAGAACTTTCATTCATTCATTCATCTTCTTCTGCTTGTCCACTGTCGGGTCGCAAGGGCAGCTAGTGCCACCAAATCACATTGCACCATATTGTTAGCCTTCCTGTGGGTGGTGAGCTCGCAAGAAGTCATGTGGGTCGGAACATAACCTCAGTGGTAACCTGGCAGGTGATGGATTCAAACCTTCAAAGCTTCAAAGCTTTGAGGACCCTAGTCCGTTTCCTTAACAACTAGACCACCACTGCTGACAGTCTAGAACTTCTGATGATCTATTTTTTTTAACCTGAAAAAAATGACAAAGGGATGCAATTTCAATACATCATTATCAATGTATTTATTTATCAATTTATCAGTTGCTACAATCGTACAATGCATCATACATGGGAACTTTTGTTGCCTCTCAGAGAAAATAAGTTGGACTCCCCTGAACTAAGTTGTCGTAATTGCACCCAATATTCTTAACTCAACAGAATAAGTCAACAATGGGTTGGAAATGTCCAAATGGACATTCATGTATTTATATATAAATATATCAGTAGCTACATTCATACTGTCCTCTCTCGGGGGGGAACTGTGTTTCCGAAGTGTGAGAATGAGTTTGACTCCCCTGGACGAGGCACCTAACAGTTCAACACTACAGAAAAAGTAAACAATGAGTTGGAAATGTCCAAATGGACTTGAACATTAAGGTCACAGTAAACAGAACAGAAAAAAATCAATATACATCTTGTATTAACATTGAAGATTCCTTGACAACATTGTGTTGCTCCTATGGTTGATCCGGAGCAGTTGCCTTGTGGCGTCCATATTGAGTGTCTCGCGCCAATGTTTATGGACATCTGTAGTGAGGTATCAAGAAAGAAACATCCCAGAATATTGACATTTTCTTACTCTGTCTCCATCCTTTAGCTTTCAGAGGCCAGAGACAAAACAGTGGAATGTCTGAATAGAACGGTGGCCTACAAAGAGACAAGAGGCAACGACCCATCGACTGTGGAACTGGTCAAGAAAGTCGAGCAGGTGTCGAAAAGAAACTCTTCAAAAAACTGTCATTTCGACTCCACAGACAATGTTGTTTTTTTATACAAATTGTCTCTGTGCAGCTGGAGACAACCCTGGCTGAACGTGAGCGACAGCTGCTGGAGAAGCAGCTCCTGGTGGAGCAGGTGACCCGACTCTCAAAGCCCCTCAGCGAGCGGGTAGAGAACTGTCAGGAGGACGGACTGTCAGTGGCGAAGAAGGTTTGACGACCACATCTTTATCTTTGTCTTTGTGCCATAGAGCAGTGAGAGATTGTTGAGGGACCCCAGGTATTTCAACTCACCTCACTAGTCCTCCTACATTTGTAGGAAAACTCTCCTCAACCTTTATTTTGTGGGGGGTTTTTTTGGCTGGTGGAAGGTTCTTGAGTATTTGGGGATTTAAAATGGAAACAAAGGTAGTGAAGGTTGGTGGGAGGACCAGGAGTTCCCAGGAGGAGAACTTTTATTTTTAGACGTAATCATGACTCTGCTCTAATATGAACTTCATAATGTTGTTGCTTTAAAAGGGCATCATTTAAATGATGAACTAGTTACATTTGATTTTCTTCTTTAGTACAAACAAATTTTTTTTCTACTTTTTTTCCCCAATTATTTATTATTATTATTTTGCCCAATATAAAGTATGAGAAATACACAATTTACTGCTCTCTTCTAGTGGAATTCTCACATTGATATAGCAGTCTGAAACATTCACATGTAAAAGCAACACATTTGAATTTTTCATTAATTAATTTATATTGATACTTTATGAACAAATCAAAACTCAATGGATGAGTTATCCAAACCACTGTCTCGCTATGCACTGCTTTATTTTTATTTGAAAAAAAAAATCTTTAAAGCTCCCTCTATAGATACACAAAGGGGAACATTTGATTTTTAATAAGTTCTGATATTTATATTGGTATTGGTTCGATATCAACCAATACCAATATATGTAGCCGTTTTCCCTACGGAAATGAGGTAAAGGTCTCAGGATCTGACATTGAAATACAGAAAATTTGACAAATCCCAGGCACTGACTATGTGGATATGCATTATTGGAGTGAATAAGAATATGATATTACAGATTAGGGGGACCATACTCAGGGCACATCAGCGGTAACTTGGCGAACCCAAGTCCACTTCCTTAACCATTACGCCACCAACTGCCCCTCAACTTATGTGTCAGTTGATATTGTCCCACAAGTGAAGCTTAAATGATTCCAATTTTTTGAGAAATGTTTGTGTAAACGGCAGCAGTTCCCCTTGTGCCAAAACTTG
>JAFBJS010005646.1:10054-78585 GCA_016785265.1 Paraplagusia blochii
TATATATATACTCTGACTACAACTACAATTGCTTTAGAAGCGACAAATTATAATGAATAAAAATCTGAATTAAAATAAATAATGAAAGCTGTCAGGAGGATCCACAGTCATCATCCAGTCCAGCCATGTCTTTAGTTGTTCCATTACACTCTCCTCTCCTCAGTCTGCAGCTTTTTTTTTTACTTTTCAGACGGTGAGGATAAAGAAATGGGGTCGGAGGAGCTGGAGCAAATGTCTGCTGCCAGATGCTGCCACTTTCCTCCAGCTCGGAACCCAAACGACAGGCAGCCTGAGTTTTCCTGGCCACAAGTGCTGCTGTTAAATATTCATGACGGCGGCGCCTGCGCTTTACCGTCATCCGAGTGCGCGTCGTTTGCAGACTCGTGCGTAAATACATTTTAAAGTGGATGTTTTGATTATCCGTGGTGTGGAGTCAGGATCAGTCGGTGGAGGAGAGACGCGCTATGTCTCTCCCTTTCTCTCTCTCTCCCTGTCTCACCCTCCTGCCTCACTGCCTCAGCCCGAGTCTTTATCTTTTACGAGCTTTTTATTTTCAACGCCGTGTGTGTGTGTGTGTGTGTAGTGTAAACCAACACGACACGATCCAAGACAAGCGCTGGCTGGAAATGAAACCAAGTCGAGCTCCATGCCTCGCATTCTGTCACAGTGCTGCGTAAAAGGCGCGCGGCCTTAAACACGTCTGCGTGTCCAGACGTTTAGAGGGGAAATAAAAAAAAAAACCCAACACAGCATCATCAAACAAAACGGCCCAGAAAAAAAACTCCTTCCTTTCATCCGACCCTTCTATGACAGGATTGAACATTTCTCAAATATTTTTCAAGGTCAGTTTTGGAATAAAGTGATGGTTTTTTTTTGTTCTTATTATTTGAATTTCTGGCTCCACTGCTCTCCATGTCTCTCCTTCATTTTTCTGCATCTGTCAAACTGACATCAGCTTTGTATTTAAATCTGGAGCATGTGTGTGCAGTATCCCGCCAGCATGGAAACCACATGAGCTCTAGTTTGAACGCATCCACTTTAAACTATTTATATTTCCAGTTACATGTGAACTTTTTTTTTTCTACAAATCCCCTCAAAGTGACTTTTTGTGCGTGTCTTTTGAATCTCCACCCTTCTCCTCCTCTTCCTCCTCCTGCTCCATCTTCAGCCATGGAGAAGAAGAAGAAGGAGAGGCTTCAGCACCGGAACCATAGACAGATAGGGTTAAATAGAGTCGAAAAAGTCATTCTCTCAGCATCCTTCATTTATCTCCAACTCTAATAGTCCGTGAAAAGAAAATATGAATACATTTCAATACATTCCGGCAAATCATCTAAGATGATGGGAGTCGGGGACGCGCTTTTACGCACACGCACATATACATACATATATACGTCTGTGTGTGTGTGTGTGTGTTTTATATTTCTGGTTTTGATGCATGTGTTTCTGGTTCTTTCTATGCCATCTATACGGGTGCGCGCGCTCCCTCGTGCACGGCGCAGACCCGGGCGCCCTGGCGCTGCTGGCACCAGTGTTAACCACGACCACACCGGCGGCTGCTGATGTGATCTCTGCCTAATGGGGCGGTCAAGCAAACTGCACAGAGACGTGCATGGCAGGAACAATGGAGGGAGAACAGAGGGTGAGCAGAGCTGAGCTGAGCCGCAGTCTGTGCAGGCAGAGGGGCCGGACACCCAGCCGGCCCCCTCAGCCTCCCCGGGAAAAAAAAAATCCCCCTCCAAAAATAGGCAAATAAATTAGATTAGAAAATTAGAGAATTCGATTTTTTTCTCTTTAAAAATAATTAGTTCTAAAAGCAAACCACTGCTAATCCTACTGAGGTACAAACACGCGTGATTAATCGATTTCATTTGCACATTACCGCGGGGCAAAGTGTGTGTGTTGTGCGGTGTGTTAATTTTTTGGATAAACAGAAAGAGGCAGCGGTGCGGTGTGAGTGTCAGGGAACTTTGCACACACACACACACACACACACACTCACACACACACTCCCCTCTTTCTCTCACACACAGACACAGACACACATACTTAAAAAAATCCCATAATCTGATTTAATCTAGACTAGACTAAATTATCCCTTTTAATAATTCTATTTTGTTATTGATCTACTGTTTATAAAAGCATAATACACACACACACACACACACACTAACAAACAATCACCTCCAACCAATTGCATTCTTTCATTTTTTAAAATCCTTTAATATAGTACGAAATGTATCCAAACATTTATCCGAGTGTGTGTGTGTGTGTGTGTAAACTAAATTTGACATACGAGCGCATTTCTCCATAAATACCGACCATATTTCTATCATGTTCTTTACATGCGGATAAATATGGAAAATTGAGCTACTTACATGTAATAATTATAATAATAATAATAATAATAATAATACTTCGGTTCAGACAAAGCAATTGACAGAGATTTTTTATATATTTATCACGTACATGAACAGATTGACACGGAATTTTTCAGGCTTTTTTTTCCACTACACGATTTTTTTTTCTTCATCTTCGACATGACATTAAATAACAACAATGATACTGTGCTCTACTCAAAAACTGGACCTTGGACGAAAATGTTGCACTGAATAGGCTACAAAAGCACATTAATACTAAGAGTCGGTTAGGTCGACGTGTAGACTGTAGTAATACTGAATAAATTCACATTTGGGTACACAACTATAACATTCCTCCCTCAGCGGTGCGGCTCTATTCAATGCACATATTCTTTAAAACCATCTTTTTTTGATTCCATATATCTAGGGACCAACATATTGTCACAAATTCCCCTTAAACTGTCATAGAAGTATTTACAAATTAAAAATTTTTACATTTTCCCCCGACTTGGTGGAAATTTTTTATGTACAAAAAAGAGAGGGGGAACCAACAAAAAAAATAAAAATAAAATCACAGGCCTTTTTTTTTAACCTTTGCAGATCGCATGCTGTTCTGTCTCTGAGCAGTCTCTCAGTTAGAAAATAAAAAAATACCGGAGAGTGGGGAGAGTTTTTTTTTTCAGGAGAAGTTAAAAGTCGTTGGCTCCTTTTTTGTTAAAACGTCCATGCATTCTCTTTAAAAATGATCACCGGGGCCTTTTTTTCAGTCCAAAAGTCTTTGTTTCCAAGAATTCTCCCCCAGTCTCTCTCTTCCTCCCCCTCTGCCTCGCACTCTCTGCGTTTTTTTTTTGTTCGTTTTTTTGTGTGTCTTTTTTTCTCAAAAATATTTACACGTACCATTCATTGAAATTGGACGTCAGCGTGCTGTGGCTGGCTGTGTGGTGGACTGCTGAGGCTGCTGGTGATATGGAGCTGCTGCTCTGGTTCTCTGTGGACGGGGAGACTATGGTGGGAGGCGTGGACGACTCGTACCCTGAACTGGCCGCTGGGGAAGGCTGCGAGGCTGGATTCGAGGATTCGTGGACCTGGAAATTGAAAAAGAAAGTAAATAATCTGAATTTTGCACGGAGGAGGAAGAGTTCAGAACGGGTATTAATCCCATTTGTCGGCATGGAGGGAAAAATGTCAAGGAAAATCAACTTCTATCCGTGCACAATTTATTAATACTTCCAGAAATACGTGCGTTGTCTTTACCTTCATGTGTTTGCGGAGGGAGCTCGGGTGAGTGTAGGACTTGTCGCACATTTTGCACAGATACGGTTTGTCCGACGTGTGGACGTGCATGTGTTTCTTGCGGTCGCTGCTGTTTGCAAACCGCCGGTCGCAGCCTTCGAATTCACACTTAAAAGGCTTCTCGCCTGCACGAGAACGTGGACAAAACACACGTTAAAAAAATACAATCCTGCAACACACACAACGTTCAGAAATTCTGCTTGATTTATTTCACAGGGTTGTAAATAATTCGATTGAAGATCTTTTTTTTTTTTGGTTGGTTGTAAAATAAATTGAGTCAAATTAAAAGCGGCTCAGGAAATAACACTTAACGTACAATAACAGGACTATAAAAATGCCAATAGAATATTTTTCTTTCGACAGCTGCACTGAATCACATGCCAGTGCAAAGATAGCAGCTGCCTAATAAATAATAAGCCCGGGTCGCATGCATGCTTTAAGGGCTGCTGTGTTGTCATCGGTGGATTTGGGCAGTAAACAAAAACATTAACGAAATAAAAATAAAAGTCAGCCTCGGTTCTTACCGGTGTGAGTCCTTTTGTGAATTTTTAGATTTTCCGATCGGGCGAACACCTTGCCACAGCCGGGGAACGGACAGGGAAAGGGTTTCTCTCCGGTGTGAACTCGGATGTGATTTACAAGTTTGTATTTGGCTTTGAATGGCTTCCCTTCTCTGGCGCAGTCCTCCCAGAAGCAGATGTGGTTGGTCTGCTCCGGGCCGCCGACGTGCTCCACGGTCAGGTGGGTGACCAGTTCGTGCATGGTGCTAAAAGTTTTGTTGCAGGACTTTTTGGGGTTGGTCAGCTGCTCGGGCTCGATCCACTTGCAGATGAGCTCTTGCTTGATGGGCTGCCGCATGTATCGGAAGAAGGCCCCGGCTCCGTGGTGCGCGGCCATATTCATGTTCATGGGGCCGTAGCCGTGCAGCTGGGTCGAGGCGTAGTGGTCGGACCTGGGGCTGGTAACGTGGCCGTACTGGTCCGCCCTGCCGTACATGTCCCCGGAGAAGCCCAGCCGCATCTGGCTGTTGACCACGTTGGAGGAGGCATGGCTCGCCTGCTCGTGCAGCCCGGGGAACAGCAGGTGCCCCGCTGCATCCGAGTGTCCGTGTGGCCCTGCGAAACTTCCCGAGGCGAACAAACTGTGCTGCGCCCCGGCCGCGTCCCCGAAGCCCCGGTTCCTGAAGAGAAAGTCTCTGGTGGAGTTGAAAGCCGCCGTGGAGTAAGAGCCAACGTGGGTCGGGTGGTGCGGGTGCCCCAGGGCTGCCGCGGCGTAGCCGGGCGCCTGGGAGGAAAACGCCGTCTGTCCGGAGCCGATGTCGTGGGAGCTGTGGTTAATCTTGAAGGCGCCCATCCCGTCGGCGAACGGATTTATCCCCAACGCCACTTCTCTCTCCGTGACTTCGCCTGTTGAGTGATGCCGCGAGGAGCCGAAAGTAGTGACTCCTATGGTGGGATACTGTGGTCCTGCGTCCAGGAGCATCTTCAGTCTTCAGACTCGCCGAGACGACTGAGAGCAGAAAGAAAAAAATCAGCCACAGATATTCTTCCTCCCCCCTCTCTCTCTATCTCTTTCTGCACCGCACTCGACTGAGCAAACTCTCAAATCCACCGCTTTTGCCCTCACTTTCTAAGACGCGAGGAATTCCCCAATACCGCGCATCCGAGGCGCACGCAAATTCACGTATGCATGCAATATTGTCTTTTGCGGTTTATCTTCCTGTGGCGCAACTTTCACCTCCTCAGTCAGGCGGTGAGCTCTAGACTGATAGTCGCAATCATTCCTGCAGATAAATGAATTGAAAAGACAACACAGTCCAGCCCTGATGAATGGGAGAGGAGGGGGCGGTCATGTGGCCCCGCAGCTGCGCTCTCATTGGCGGGAGGGCCCCCCCCTCAATTGTCATCCACTCACCAAACAACAATCCACGGTGCCGGGCCCACGCTTCTATTGGCCTCTTTGCATCATCAATCCCAGATATTGTGAGATTGCTGACTGTGGATTTGGTTAAAAGGCTGAATAACAGCCACAACAAAAGTTGATGTTGAGAAGAGACAGAAAATGTCCTCGTAGAAAGTCAGAGCACGTCTGGGAGACGCACCACCGCCGTGGGTCTGTGCAGCACGTCAGTACAGACGGAGACATTAGATGATGGAGGAAGTCCTGTTGTATGAGATAGACCTTGTAGACGCAGAGTAGTCTCTCTATATAGTCTATACAGACTTTATACATACATGTGAATAGACTCTATACATATATCTGGCCTGTGAAAAATATCTATACCATTCTGTATATAGTTGCATCTTATAAAGCCCTATATATATATATATATATATATATATATATATATATATATGTGTCTGCAAATAGTATACATATATGTGTATATATGTGGACATATATGTCTGGCTTTACATTTACGTCTACCTGTGTATTTCACACCCTCCATCCATCCCTCCATCCCTGTATCTCATCCACCTTTCCGTCCGTTACCATGTCAACACCCGCCCGCCTGTCTGTGTCACAGTCGTCTGTCGCTCAGTCCGCATCATCTCCACTCTCTTCTACAGAAAACCAAAAATCAATGGTTTTCTTATCTCGGTTCTTGCTTGACGCCAGTGCGTAACTTCCACATATTCCACACCTCACCCTTCCATCCTTCCTGCTCAACTCCGACTATTCCTCCTGTAACACAAGTGCCTGAGATTCCAACATCATGATGCTCAACAACAACAACACCCGTCCGGTCATAAATACACTACACCCCCTGTACTGCACAGGATATACAGTACTCGTCACTTTTTTCACTTACATTCCAAAGTATCCCTTGCGTTTTTGGGGCCTTAGTATGTGCAACTTAGTCATTTTTCGCAGCCCAGTTCAGTGATGTATGGCCTGTGTGTAAAACATTGTGGGTTGTCGAAGTTATCAAGTGGGATTTGCGGCGCTCTCTGCAGGAACCTCCGGCTGCAGGAGTTCAAAGCCACATGCACAGACGTGCCATGCGAACCATTAAAGTATCCGCTGGGCTACAAGGCCCAGTTTCTGCAGGGCATTCCCTCCCAGTTCACTCTGTGGAGAACCTGAAGAAGGAGAGGAAGTTTTTTGGGGGGTGTTTTTTTTTTTTCAATCAAACATGCGGACGAGAAAACTTTTAGAGCCACTGCTTTGATTTGACTAAATCTGGAGGAATCCTTTCAACAGGTGGAACACGGTAAGAAATCCCACGCCGTTTATAGAGCCAGGGCCGAGAGGGTCATAAAGTCAAATCTGCAACAATTGAGGTTAAATCTGAAATTGTGCGCCAGGAGGAGAGCCGTCTGAATTATTCATAACTGCGCGGACGCACGTGAAGTCTCCCCCAAATGACCGTAACATGTTATAATCTGATGCGTAAAAAGATGCGACGGAATCAAAGGGGCCAATAAGAGTTTAGTGGCACGACTCTTAAATATTTTACTGTAAAAAAAAACCCGTATTCTGTGAGCTGTGTGAGATTTACAGTGAGAGCAGTCGAGCCAAAGCAACAAAAAAACCCTTGTGTTTTATGAGCGCTTCCTGTAACATCCAGCTTTTTTTTTCTGCTTGTTTAGGACTTTACTTACTTCTCTCCAGGAGTGGGGAGTGTTTGCAAGTTGGACCAGAAATAGCACAAGTCGAAAGTTTTGCATTACGCCCGTGATGCCTGGGAAGGCTGCAGCTGTGAGCTCCTGAACCCTGATGCGTAAAAGGCCATTTAATAAACATCTTTTTGGAGACGTCACGTCTGAAAATATTGACTCAATTTATAACCTGCTCGATGTGACGCTGTCAACGGGGAGATCTGACCAGTTAATTCAGATTAATGGCGCAGAAATGACATTGTTGTGACAGGAAAAAATAAAAGAAATTCATCCACATAACGGTCAAGAGAAAAACTTAGAATAATAAACAGAAAAATATACAAAAAAGAACGGTTTGTTTGTTATAAATACGTGAAGACGTGTTTTAATAATAAACACTTGACGCAAAACTGTCACTGTGATATGGTCAAGTTCTAATGACTTTGAGGTCAGTGTAAACACAACACAACACCATAAACGTGTTGAGCCACTTTGGACTCAAATCATATACACGTATAAATATATGTATTTAATAATATATATATTCACCTCAATATGTTGAAAATATATTTCAAAAATATATTTCCTTTTTATTTTTTTCTTAGTACATACATTCACACCATGATCCTCACCTCTCCATATGTGTCTTCAGAATGTACTGCAGATATTTCTCACTTGGTAACAAACTTTCAGGACATAATTGCAGTAACCCATACTTACAGTAGGGACTTTTTCTAATTTTGCTCATTAGTCTGCGTCGCCACCGCCTCCCATGACCCTCCTTTGCTGCCGTCCAGGGTCTACAGCGAAAAAATTACCCCGGATCATTACAACAGGTCCCGTCCATTACAGTTCTTTCCCCGGGACAATGGCTGCAGCTTCGCCTTGCGGATCTCTCCCTCCCCTGAGCAGCGGAGCACCACTGTAATTCAATGCGCACGGAAGGGACTCTCGCTCGGACGTAGTACGTATAAATGCGGGTATTTACCACAGTGTAAACTCAAGACTGTTATGAAAAAGAGTCCCACGTGGAGTTTTTTTTTTCTTCCGTCCAGCTTCGAGTGGATTTTCTCCGCTGGAGCGGAGCTGTACGCTGCGTCGTGGCGCGCGTAATTACTGCGTAAACGTCGCACTGAATTGAGCTTTTCGGGACGAAAAATGAAGATATCACTGGTTTATTTACGATGGATATAACTCTTATCGTGACAATATGCATACTCCGGGGCGAGACAGTGTGCTTTTGTGGCCGCACAATCGGAGTGGGGGGAAATTGCTGTTTCATAGCCGCGCACTCTTTGTCCGCAGCCACAAAGGAGAGAAAAAGAGACAGTATATCTGCATCAACTTTTTTTACGACTTTTATCGTACAATAACCTTTGCATAACAACTATTTTTCCCCGGCGTTGCCCAAGGCACTGCGCAGGCGCGCTGGCCGCTCGCTGTCACTAAGACATTTTTCTTCAGGTTGGAAACTGTCACTGGTGACGTCAATCACGGAGCTCTGACCAATTAGAGCGCAGGGTGATTGTTTAGCTCCACGGGCTGCAGCGCCTACCATGAATCTCTATTCAGTATCAAAGCGTCCTGCTGCTGCCTCTCAACCGAATGGGATTCCATGTTGTCTGCAGATAGACTTAACTTTATAAAGTTTTTTTTATTTATTTTTTTTTACTTCTTGTATTTTTTTCTATTGCGATTAAAATATATTTGTCATCATCATTATTATTTTGCCTGCTGTCAAGTTATTCTAAAATTAGGGAGTAATGAGCGTGGATGCACTGGGAAGCCCCGTGATGGACCCTACGTTTTCCAAACGGAACACGGCGCTGAGATTAGTTGACTTGGCAGGGGCTCACCACCATCACCATCATCACCACCATACCCCTCAGAGCGTGACAGGCTTCCCGGGGTTCAGCAGCCATCCACACTCAATGGCTCACTCGCACCCTGGGGAGATTACTGCGGAACCCCGCCTGGGGCCGAGTCCATTCGGGCCAGAACACATGGGGCACTCCGCGGCCCTCAAAATCAGCCCAGCCCATCATTATCCCCACCACCATCACCACCACCACCACAATCATCATATGGCAGGCCACAGTGAAGTGGTCTCCAGTCAAACGGGAGCTTTTGGCCCGGTTCAGGCGACGTCGGTCCCTTATTCTATGTCGCACACGGCCCAGGCTTTATCCGCAGGTAGGGAGTTCCTCATCCGGAGAGATCTGACGGCTCCAGCCATGCCGGTGCTCGCTGACCAGACCGCTGCTGCTTCAGCCTCTCACCACGGAATGTTTGTCTCAACAACAGGTAGCTATCCCGGACACTATGGTCACCACCCTGACGCTGGAAATCACAGCCTCTTCTCCGGACTGCATCACGACCAGCCTTCCAGCGGATCACCGGGTGGCCAAGCTCTGAATGGACAAATAAGGTTAGGACTACCTGGAGAAATGTATGTCAGGTCTGATCACTTGAGCCAAGTGGCAAGCTCCAGGGCTGATCCCTTCTCCGCCTCGCCGCTACACGGCTACGGTGGGCTGAATCTGAACATGAATCTCAGCGCACACCACCACCACCACCACCATCACCACCCCGGAGCCGGAGCCTTTTTCCGCTACATGCGGCAGCCGATCAAGCAAGAGCTCATCTGCAAGTGGATGGAGCCCGAGCACTCGCCCAAGAAACTTTGCTCCAAAACTTACAGCACCATGCACGAACTGGTCACGCACGTGACGGTGGAGCACGTCGGAGGACCCGAGCAGGCGAACCACATATGCTTCTGGGAAGAGTGTCCGAGGGAAGGGAAACCGTTTAAAGCCAAGTACAAGCTGGTGAATCACATTCGAGTGCACACCGGGGAGAAACCTTTTCCCTGCCCGTTCCCAGGCTGTGGGAAAGTGTTCGCGAGATCCGAGAATCTAAAGATCCACAAAAGAACGCACACAGGTCAGTGGAGGAAATATTATAAATGTGTTGCCTGCCGATTGTTGTCATTGAACCCTGTTACGGTTGCATGTAGAAATCCCAGGGATTCAGATTTATTCTGCATGAATTAGATAGCCCTCCCACAAAAAAATATATGTTTTGCAGAATATATATATAAATATATGACATTTATTAATATATATTTTAATAATCTACTTTTATTCGCGTGTGTTGACATTAACAATGCTGTGCAGTGGCCACCTGTTTGATATGAGTCGCATCCATGTGTCACAAAGGTTTTGCATGATCCTGATGATTATATGGTGCGGCTCAGTCAGGCGTGTGACGGTTCAAAACCGCTTGTCTGCACCACAGCACAGCACAGCACAAAGACTGAGGCCCGTGCACGACAGGCTCGTCCGTAAACGCCAGACATTGAGTGTCAGCAGATCTGCAGACTCTGTATTCGCACATTAGACATTAAAGATGATGCGGTGCTGATGGTTTTATTAGCCCGACGTTGCTCTGCTACTAATGCCGTCACAATAATAATAATAATAATAATAATCACCCTGGCAACGTTTTAGTTGCCCGTTTGAAACCTAATATCAACCTTATTGCCCCAGTGCACGACGTGACGTGTGTGCCAAGTAGACAGAAGGCATGCTCCGGTGTAGTGATCACAACTTTTATTGCCCTTTGCTGCAGCAACAAGTTGACAAGTGCAGACAATCCGGGCTGCTCACCGACGTGTCTGTATACAAAGCAGATTTACTGATTCACCTTTAAAGCACAAATGAAGGAGCAATATGGCTGTTTGTGTGTGACGTGGGGCCCCAAGAAACTGCCGAGTCAGAGCAGTAGTTGTAAATGAATTTTCTTCCTCCTCCCTCTGCTCCATTTCTCCGCAGCCCTATGTATTATTCATATAATTTGCTCACATTACCTAAGTACAAATCTGCTAAATTATTTCTGTGTGTTGACTCCCACGGGGCCTGCTCTTTGGTATCATGTTTAAAACCCATCCCGAAGTGTGCTTATGACTGGGGCTGCCCCTGGGGTCTTTCTCCTCGACGGTTTCTTGTACTACACTAATATCCTTGATTGGCTCTCTCAACCCAACAGCTGAAGGTCAAATTGATATTCAACCCGCAAGTGTAATTAGACATAGGCAATTACATATTCTCAAAAGCCTTAATCGGAGGAGAGAGAGTGAGAGGGGGGGTCAGCAGGAGTGGATAGAGATGATTTTGGTCTCATTTATTCAGATTGTCTTTTTTTTATGTCCCAATCAGGTAGATGTTTTTTTTTTTGGATTAGGTTTAGAGTTTGGAGTAGATTTCTCTGGCATTTTTCATCACGTTTAACTTTCAACCACGTTATGTTTATGTATGTATGCAGATTTATTTATCAATATATCTATAAATTCATAGGTATGCATACAAGTGTATTCATATTTTGTGTTTATTGATTTATACATATCTACATATACATGTACAGTTACCATGTATGTGCATATACCTGTATGCACATATCTGTTTGTCTATTTACATATATATGTATACGTATGTTGCACGTCTCAGGCTTCAGGTATGGAATACACGTGCAAGCAGCAAGTGTTTTCTTCAAATTACATTCTTTATATTTTCAGTAATTTATATATATACGTATATATTTATTTATGTATATGTATATATATATTGATGTATATATTTATATATGTATATATATTTATATACATATATGTATATATATATATATATATATATATATACGCATATATATATATATATATATATATATATATATATATATATATATATATATTTCAGTGTAAGTCAATTTTCCACGTTAAGTTTCATCCATTACAATTTTTGTTGATATTGTACTTTTTAGTCAAAATCTTAATAAAAGAATAAAATGTGATTTACTGTGTAATATCTTCTGTGTGGGAAAATGTATACCGTAAATCAAATGAAAACAAATAATAGTGGGGAAAAAAAATACATCATAGAATAATTCATAAATGTAAAGTCCACTTGACAGCATAACTGATACATAATTCAAATGATCTTGCAAACGTACAGAAGATTCCCATAAAAACAGAAGCAAAAATAAGAGACAGTGACTGTTGTGTCACACTGGGAGACCAGGCTGTGGCTGTTTCCATGTGTACTTCACTGACCTCCATCACTGTTAACAGGTGAAAAGCCCTTCAAATGTGAGTTTGACGGCTGCGACCGACGCTTCGCCAACAGCAGTGACCGGAAAAAGCACTCCCACGTCCACACCAGCGATAAGCCCTACAACTGCAAAGTGAGAGGCTGCGATAAGTCGTACACCCACCCCAGTTCCCTGAGGAAGCACATGAAGGTGCACTGCAAGTCCCCACCTCCCAGCTCGGGCTACGAATCCTCCACGCCGTCCCTGGTGTCCCCTTCCTCAGACCTGGGCCGGGAGCCAGGGGGCTCCTCGGTGCTGTCGGAGCCTGTGGGATCCTCCTCCCAGCCCACCAACCTAAGTGAGTGGTACGTGTGCCACAGCTCAGGTGCCAGCGGCGCCCAGACACCACCCAGCGGGGCCTCCACACCCGACCCCACAGACGAGGCAACTTACAGACACCCAGAACCCAGGGACGCGTTTTAACCCCTAGTGAGAAATTGACTTACACTGCACCAGAACGCATTTTCACAAGCTGGCCTGTTCAGGACGGTTTGGCTCGGGTGCCTGTTGCAGGCCCGCGGCTCACCAAACACTTTTCCTACCTTTTCCCCCTGTTTTGGATGGGTGGGGTTGAGCCACCGAACGGTCGAAGGGAAGGAAAATGTGCAAAAATCTTAAAGACGTGCTAAGTCCAGGCACTGTAAAAATATATATATTTTCAGACCTCAGCTTTTACGTCCTGGCGACCCTCACCGGTCCACTGGAGAGAGACAGAGAGAGAGGTGTAAAAATAGATAAGTGGTGAATTATGGTAGACTTTAGGCATATTGGTGTAAAATTATTTTGTAAATTCCATTTTTTGACATGTTTTTTATTTATTTTTTGACCACAAATTCGGAAGAGAGCTCTTTTTTGTATTTTCCAACCAAAGTGCATGTTTTAATCGGAGCAAAAATGTACATTTGTAAATTTTTGTACAAGTTTTAATGTGTTGATGTTGATTTTTCTTATGGGGGTTGGTGGGGGGGTGCATTTTTTTTGCCTCTAAATCAGACCACTCTGATTAATTTGTAAACAAACAAAAAAATAACTTTTTATGTTTACAGCATATTTCTTTCCATTTGTGCAGAAAGGACGGTGCAACCGTAGAATATTCATGATTATCAAATTTGGGTATTTTGTGATTTTTGTATCATTGTCGTCATTTTTTTTTTTGTTTTGCTCCATATATTCAATACCTGAAATCGAGCGGCACTCTAAGTGCGTACCGAAATGCCTTGTACTTTGTGAGTATTTTGAATAAATCTTGTATGACAAAATGAGAAATAACAAAAAGCCGTGAGAGAGAGTTTGTAAAAAAATCGACGATAAGAAGAAGAACGCAAAGATCTAATCTTTTCGCGTACATCTGCGCAAAAAAATATTTTAAAGGTTTACTAAAACATTTTTTTTTTTACTCTTTGCTTATTTATTTATTTATTTATTTTTTACATATTTTTTCTAGTGTTTCTTGGTAAATGACTTCAATTTTCTCAGCTGGGCTGTACGTGGCCCCGGTTTGATGAAGGGGCAACAATATTCTGATTCAGACTTCAAAGAGCCTCCGTACAAAGAGCCATTTTTTCTCCTACGACGGTGAATCCTCATGGTGAATTAAGATTTCTAAAGCAATAGCCAAGTCAAACTCAAATGATATGGGGCCACGTCCGTGGACTCAAAAGCTCACTGCAAAGAATGTAATATTTGCTTCCCATGGGGTCGGAAACGGTAATCTATGTCCTTTATACGGGAGGCGCGGGCAGAATAAAGAGGAGAAATGGATTCTTTTGCTGCGGGCCTTACTTTACCACAATCAAAAGAGACGCCGCTGCAAACGCACTTGTCCCACAGTCATAATAGACCCGGAGTGAACTTCTCAATGGCTCGAATTTAACCTTAATCATATATTTGCGGCCTCTGTCCATATCACATATAAAACCATTAGAGCCCGGCTGCACGAGTCGACGGCACGGTGGCGTTGTAGATGCTTTATTTCAATTACGACGCACCGCGCATGCACAGTACTGAAGGTACAAGTGGGTGGAAACGACGCGACTACAACTCTTTCCCCGATGCGTTTATAGAGTTTGGTCGAGTGCATGACAGTTCCAAGAGGCCCAGCTGAAGGCAGAGAATAAACACCAAGGCAGGGAGACAGAGGGGGAGAGCAGAGGAGACGCTGATGATGCCTCTTTTGGCACCAGCTCTCGTGCTTTAAAGGGAGGAGAGAAGAAAAGGAAAGAAAAGAAGGGAAGGGAAAAGGGGGAAAAAACAACAAGATAGTTGGATCTCAATTGGAAGTGGGAGTCTTTGAAGTGGAACTTAATATCAGAGGGATTCTTCTGGGTCGTCTGAACGACGTTGATGACACGGAAAGCCTTTTGTCACCGATTTGTTGGGGTCCTCTCTATTTGGCCGTCTGGGGCTTTTAGTTCCAGCCGTCCAAATGGACAAGGACTAAGTGAGTCGCGTTCACAAGAGAGAGAATTCCATTTAGCACCGAGACTCAAGTGGGAAAACACACACACACACACGCACAAAAAAACAAGAGCTTAAAACACAAAACTCCGTGCGTAAATTACGCGCTGTACTGCGTTATTCTGTGCCAAAATACATATTCGGAATAGGAATTCACCACAAAGAAAAGTGGCCAGGAATGCTGCAGCAAGAGCTGCACAAGTGCGCGCGCCCGCGCCGCGGTAGCTTTGGTGACCTCTGCGCCTAATAATTTATGACTTCGACCAAATATAAACACGCCGTAATAAGTCAGAAACTGAGCTGTGACGCGGCCCGGAGTCCGGTTGGATCCAACGAGTGGACATAAAAAAGTGGTGGGCGAGAGAACAGGCGAGCTTTTACCGCAGCAGATAAAATGTGACGACTGTTTGCTCGATTGTAAAAAGTTAAAATCCCGGGGTGCGGACACTGGATACCGCAGGCTGCCTGGAAGTGTGTACCAGTGTGTAAGAGTGTGTATTCTCCCTCCCCTTCTCCCTGCAAACAACTGATCCTGTTGGCTTCAGCTCATCTGGAGGCTTCTCACCTTCAGCTGGGTGACAAGATCTGATCTGAGCCAGAAAATCAAGACAATGTGTGTTTGTCAGTGTGTTTCCACATTTTAAAGAGAGAATGTCAAGGTGCAGCCTCATAGAAAAACACATATTCTGCAGTCATCACAGCCTAGATGTGTTTCAAAGAAGCCAGATCTGGGGGCTTTGAGCTGCTAAAGTGCAACAATAATTAACAAAAAGGGGGGAAAAAAATCCTTTTTTTTCTCCTTCTTTTTTTCTCCCCTCTGTCAGGCCCTCTCACCTCGGCCGCTGCATTCTTTGGCTCATTTGTGTGTGAAATATCATTTCTTTTGCAGGAATAATAGAGGCGGTAATCCCACTTCCGGAAATTGTCCGGCATTATTGAACAAAGCCCTTTTAATAGGGGGATTAGCAGTCTAGGAGTAAAAAGCCTCACTCGCTCCTTTCCTCGCTCATTCCCTCCCCTCTGTCCTCCCCGCCCACCCCACGCTCCGACGCCACCATCAGCACCTCCGCCACCAACCAGGTCATAATTATCAGGAATGAAGTGGACGAAATTGGCAGGGAAAATCAAAAAAGAAGGATAAAGACAGACAGACAGACAGGTGCAAAACCAGGCTTCCACAGAAACCGACTATGTAAACGACCAAACGCCGGATTCTAGGCCTTTGATACAGACAGACAGGAAATACAATTTTTTAATACATTTTAAGGAACCATTGCCTTCTCATAGCAACACAGCTTGACAAATTCACAACCTCGGAGCAACGATTAATCGACTAATCGACGAATACATTTGTCAACATTACTCGCAAAGTACTTTTTACGGATATAAGTGTGGGACTCAGTCTTCTTTCAACATTATTTTATTATCACAATAAATAAAACATAAGTATTGTATTTAAGGCGTCTTACAGATCACATGATTCGGCAAATTACCTGAACACCAACAATGGAAACAATCTGTCCAAGCTTAAGTTTATTGGTGCGCATGTTATTGTAGAAATTACACATATAGTTAAGCCTTTGTAAATGTTTTGCCAGTTGTTACAGTAATATTGTACTATTGGATCCTGGAGGTCAGGGGACGTGGGTCAACGTTACTGATTGTTTTTAATAAGTAAAAGTGACTCAGAAGACTTTCTAAATAAAATATCCTAACCATACCATCTGGGGCAAGGGCCTCATTTTTTTACACCAGAGAAATAATGACGAGTGAAGGGTAATATATAGTATGTAAGAGGAAATAGTTGACAATGAAATAATCGACTAATCGACATTAGGCAGTTTTCAAAACCGTTTTTGTGAGTCTACATGTTTTAGACAGAAAACTAAAAATATTCTGACTCTGGACAAACAAAAACGATTTAAGGATGTTTTCCTTTCCTCTCCTGGACGCAAAATCTGGCCATTTTTCACCATAATCGCCAGATTTATCGACCAAGACAATAAGCGTGAGTTCTTACTATATGCAACCCGTGGATGTGGGTAGCCGCTAAATCGCGAATAAATTGATAAATTTGATTCTGAAGAAAACCGAGTCATGGAGAAGCCAGAGGGTTCGTTTCCTTGTCCGTGATCGATGGTCTGAATTCACCGCCTCGATAGAGACGGATGACCTTCAGAGTTGAATTAACTGTATTCTGCATATTTAGAGCCTGAGCTGAGGCAGGTTCCAGGCTACCACCCCTGCTGGAGCTTTTGTATGCAGCAGGCAAACCACACATAAGTCACATCCTACACTCAACCTGGAATTTTCTCCCTTTTTTTCCTCGCTCCCCTAAACTAATCCCACCTCCCCTTTCCTCCCAGCCTCGGCACACATTTCAGAAAACTCACTTATTTTACTCGCATAGATGGAGTGGAAGAATCAGCCCCCCAAGAGTAGCCTCTCTATGGGCTCGAACAGGGATTTGTAACAAGCTGCACATTCTATGGCGGAATGTGCCACATGCAGCATACTTCACACCTGCGCTGTGAATAGCAGCTCTCTTTCAGTGTGTGATACGCCTGTTGGCCTCCTCTCCATGCAGCTGCATGGAGTCTGTAGCAGTAGCAGCAACAACATCAGCAGCAGCAGCTACAGCAGCAGCTATTTGGTCCTTTTTGATCACGACTTTCACTTTATCTTAGACTGTAGATACGTGTCAGTAGTCTGTTAACCATCATAGATCTGATACCTTCTCTTATCCAAACGTGTTGTCGCAACATATGCATCTAAATATTTACACTAGTCTGTTCAGTAAGAGAAGTCTCTGTGTGTGTGTATGAAAGGACAGGAATCACAGCCCGTCAATACAGATGTTTGTCTTTCTGTCTTCAGTCGAAATATAAACACACATCAGTCAATTTCCTGTGAAATTAGGCTGAATGTGTTTTAATATGTAATTTTCAAAGCTGGTATCCTGGTACACGACGCCTGCAAATCCTAAAACGAATTGTATAAATTTTTTGTACTGCATAGAAACGAGTAACTGAATGATCGTCCAAAGTTAAAGTTTATCTAAAGAAATGTATTTACTGGTTAAAATCGAATATAGCTCGAGTACAAAACGTAAATAACTACTCCAAAGTTGACTCAACCACACAATATACCTGATAATGACAAAATTAACCAAAGCGACGGTCTGTACAGTTAGCTGAGTGGTAACCATAGCAAATGAAAGGCGAAGTATGAGCTCAAGAGATTGGCTTCAAATATGTCAACAGTGTTACAATTGTAGAAGTATTAAAGTGTCAGGACCTATTGTTGTTGTCAACTCATTGTTGACAAGCATAACAAGGTTATTTATAGAAAATTTCGCATATTGAATTAGCTTTGGTTCCAGTTCCTTCCTCATTTGTGACGTACTTTCAACAATAACGTCCAGAAAATCTGACATTGACGTCAGGGAGTCTGGGGGACTGAAGGGTCCTGCAGTATTTTCACTTCAGTCAGTTTTTTATTTCCTTATTTATTTACTCAATTCTTGGGTTAAGTTATTTTTCCAGTTCGTGAAATCACAGAACAACTCAAGTTAGCTGAGTGGCTAAGCATGAGGTAAAGGCGTGTTTAAAAATATTTTAGTTTTTAGATAAAATTGACCTTTTTACATATGAGGTTATTAAATGCCCCTTATTTTTCATCTTTTTGGGAGATGGAGTTGCGAAATGGCTAATTAATCGAATGTAATATATATAATTTTATTTAAGCCTAAAATTTGAGGCACAATATAGCAATAAAATCTATATGAAAACATGTTAGTCTTGAATTTAAGGACCAGTCCAGCTCTGACGTCGACTAATTGATCAAAAGTCATATCGGTCACGCAGTTTTGTCGAGAAACAAGTTTTAACCCTGGAGGACAATAGTAATAATAATAATAATAATAATAATAATAATAATAATAATAATAATAATAATGGCATTTCCGATGGTATTGTGGAGGTTTTATACTTGTAGTGGCCCACAAACAGGGAAATGAAGCGTTTAGGGACACAAAACCCTCCCACTGGTTTAAACCCCAGCCATAATGGCCAAAGTGCGGCGATGCACTCGACGGAGGAGCCACTGTATCATCATATATCAACATAACACACATGCAAATGCCGGCAGCGGTATGAATCATTGCTCTGTCTGCACTATTTCACACGTCAGATGGAGAGGAATAGTGCGCACTTCGAGCCTCCACATCACGCGCGTGGATCAGAAGACTTTTGGGTCATTTGGCCTCTCCCATCTCCCGCAGGAAAACACATTAGGCCCGCTCATATTTACATACTCTTTAGTATTTGTCAAACATCCATAAATTACAAACTAATGAAATGTTCGACGGTCCTTGGAGATGGAGCTAATGAAGACGCAGACTGACTTTTTCCTCCCCACCAGCCCCTCTGCAGGCCCCCTCCCTGCCCTCATCCTTGGTGCTGCTGCAGGTTTTGACACATCTTTGTTATAGCTGTAATAGCATTGACTCCATCACGCTCTATTAACTATTATTATAGTGATGTCAGGGCCACCGCTGACACGTTACGACACCAGGATCACCTGCTGGATGGAGGTGGGCGCGCCGTGGGACATCAATGGCCTCCATCCATAATGCCAGCAGCCTGTGTAAAAAGCCCTCGCATTGGAAGATGTATACATAAAAAAGTGAGTTTTACAAGGGTGTAAATTTCTCTGCAGCAGCATGTGTTCACACACTTCATATAAATGTCTTTTTGAATGCGTTTTCCCTCGTGTCTTGCAATTTTATTCCATTAATTTTAATGTACATGTATGTCACTTGGACTGAAAAGTTCCCATCCTGCATGGACACCGAGATCCAACCTCTGGCCCAGGATAGAACATTGTTATCTTTTGGTCCAAGATCAATTACATATATGTACAGTATGTATGTGTTATTATTATAAGTATTATATGTATATTATTATAAGTATTGTGTTTGTCTTATTTGACAATATTGACATTATTTTCATTATTTAAAATTTCAAATGATTCTATGTTTAGTAATATTTCTTTTTTTTTTCAAGCCTAAGATACTTTTCCTAGGAAAATTTGATTCTAACTCAGTTTTTTTTATTAATATTTTTGTATTTTACATCGAGTTAGACTTTATTCCCTTTGTCGTAGTATTTAGATTTTTCTCAGTTTTATTTTCCCTATTCTGGTTTGTCTTAACTATTTTTACCTGTTTTGTTTTCATGGTTTAGGATACTTTTTTTGTTTTGTTTTGTTACTCATTTGATCCTTTTTGACCAACTTTTGGTCAATTTGTTCTTTTTTCAATTCAATATCTGGTAGTTTACGGTAATGAAAAAGGTTTCCTTCCCTCCAGCATTGCTTTGCAGAGACCTAAAAATAAAATAAAACCTCACTCTTTCTAATGAAGCTGAATTATAGATGCAAACGCGAGTGTAAAAAAACTAAAAACATTTTAGTGTGACACTGTTGTTGACATGCTACTGTATATTGTTTAAAAGTAACAAGAAGCTAAACAGTAGTCAAGTAGTAATTCCAGGCGAGAAATCCCTGAAAAAAGTTACTTTTACCACAGTAAAGTAGTGTGTAAGGCCTTGTTTATTTTCTCCTCTTGTTGTTGACATGTATTTAACCGTTATTTGTAAAATATTTCTCTAATTAAATTAGCTTTGGTTCCAGTTCTTTCCACAGTCATGACGTACTTTCATTAATAACAACCATAAAAACCTGATGTTGACGTCACAGGGGGCGTGGCTCGAGGGCCCTCTAGATTTTTTTCTTCATTCAATTTTTATTTCCTTATTTATTTACTCCATTCTTGGGTACAATTATTTTCTATTACTTTGCATAAAAATGGAAGAAAAAAAAAGCAGGGTTCCGCAGATCACTTTGAAATTCAATGAACGTGGACTCATTGTGGCTGCAACAATATCCACATCCTTGGAGACTGCGGTTATTTGACAGAGCAAATCCCCAGCGTGTCAAGGTTGTCATATTCACCCCTCCATCAGCCCCCCATGTCCACATGCAAATACCCAGCCGTAATCAGATGCAGCAGCATGACGCGTTTATTACTTTGTCAATCATCCCGATGCCACTGTATTGAAACAAAGCGCAGCCACGTCCGCTAATAGAATTAAAGAGAAACCCCTTCAGCGGCAGCTCGGTTCTGTTTGACGCCCAAAACCATATGTAAAGGCTCAGGAGTCGACCCTCAGAGGGTCGGGGGTTTCTTTATAAGTGAGTTAAGAAAAAAAAAAAAGACACCGGGCGTCAGAATTCAATTATGTAGAAACAAATGGACAAATAAATAAATAAATGGAGAAACCAATGGAAACGCTGTAGGACAAAAGCTAAAGCTAATAGCTGTAAACTAGCCGGACAAAATTATCCATGAATTCATCAGGAAAGGTTCACGTGAAAGCAAATAAAGACGTTGGAAAAAGTAATAATATAATTATAATTATAATAAAATATTTAAAATACACTCATAAATAGATGAAAAAGAACTCAGAGAAGGACTATTAACTAGCCAGGATTTATTCAGTTACGAGCTAACTCCTTTACAGCTACCATTGTAAATAATATAACTTTAGTCATAATTGTTATTCACGTTTATATTTTTTTAGAGAAATATATCACCAACATATATCAAGCTGGTTTGTGCGGACGACTTTACACCCTTATAGATTAGACAAATTGTATTTTTTTCTTTTCGTTTTAATTGAATCAACTGGTTAAACTATAAAAAATAAAAAAATAAAAGAAATGAATGACTCAGCTTCGTTTTTAAACCTAATCTCACTCGATGGGGTGAAGTGTCGCCATTTTATTTTAGGAAATATATATTTTTTCATCCGTATTTCCTCATCTCTGTCAAAGGGCACACCAGGTGAAAACGTCGCAGGAACAAACCATCTTCCTGTCATTTTCCTCCTCACACTGCAGTTGCACAATCCAAAGTAATCCATGCACATGACTGGTACAAGTGTGTGTGTGTGTGTGGAGTGTGTGAAGTGTGTTAAGAGCTGACAGGAAATCAACCTCTGCCAGTCCCTTCCCAACGTTAAGGCTGTCTAATTTCCAGGCATAATTAACTTTATGCTCAGAATCAATTGTTTCCTGTACACAGCCAGGGTCCAGGGCTGCCAGCGGTGAGAGGCCTATTTGAGCATGTGAGAAGGCAGGAAGCAGCCCTACCTGCCACTCATTAAGCCCACAAAAACTCAATACAAAGAGGGGGGAAGAAGGATTAGACCTGCTCGTTATACCTGCCGCGCAATTAACACTACTTATTCTTCCAAACCCTGTGTTCTAGAAATAATTGGACCAGCAATAATAACACAAAAAACATGCACGGCTCCGATAGCCTGGATGGTGGAGAATGTTTGTGAGCGTGATGATTAGAATAATGAAAATCATCATTTTATGACGCTCTTTGTCCTCCCAGAAATACGGCTTTGTCTTTTCCCCCGGCGTCTCCGTTTAAGGCGTTTTCTGCCATTAGTGCTTATTATTTCAGGCACAGCGTAGTTCTAATGGGGAGGGAGAGAGGACGCAGCCCTGGTTTGATGTTCAAGTGAGGATAAAGCTGTGGGGCGTGGTTATGCTGAAGGTTACTTGTTTATTAACTTGTTGTTGTTGAAAATTATTTTTAATATAGGCAGAACTCTGGTATTTGTTTTTTGCTTGTTATTTAGGACACTGATTACAAACCCAAGGAGCGTGGCCCAAACATCGCCCGCATATTTATTTTTTGTGGCTCAGGACTGGGGCAGCCAGTTGATAATCATTAGGAAATCTCTCAAAAATGATGTTGTTTTTGTTTTGCCACTCTTCTCCAATAAATACATCAACATACTTTATCATATCATCAACCCCAAAACCTGACCAGTGCACCCCATAACTTCTGTTATTTTTTTTCACTGTGACTGCATAGAATACTATGATATTCTGACTTCTTTGACAGAGCTGTATGGCCCCAGACAAAAAACTGAAGAGATTAGGATTATATGAATGAATAGTCCTAATCTCCTTTCTTCCTTCTCTCTGAATCAACGGGTTTCAATGAAAGCGCTCTCATTTATTTATTCTTTGTTGTTGTCAAAGAGTCAGTGCAGGACCAAATTCCAACAACAGTCTCAGAATGTGACTCACCAATTATACATTATTTTCGGAGGAATGTCCTAATGGGAACCAAACCGAACGCGACCCTAATGTGGCAGAACCTCATTTCTGAGGCTATGGTTTCGAGTTTGCATGATTTAAATTGTCCTCATGTTGGACTTTGAACCGGAGAAGGTTCTGATTAAAGGCTGCTCAGATGAATGGGAGTCACCGCGGAGTCCTGACTAGAATAGCTCCGTGTGCGTGCGTGCGTGCGTGTTCGCGTGTGCTGCCTTCAAGGAACACTAAAGAATTTGCAGCTGATTTGTGGAAAGAGATTTTCCTCTCTGTTCCTTCCTTTCTTTTAACATGAATCAGGTAAAAAAAACACTTTCCTCCTCCTTTTATACCTGCCCCTCTCCACCACCTCCTCTGTTCCTCCACCTCCTTCTGCTACCCTTCTTCCTCATCCACCTCCTGTTCCTCCTTCCCTCATCCACTCTTCTCAACCTCCTCGTCCTCCTATCTCTTCTTGACTTCCTAATCTTCTCCCCATCCTCTAGTTCCACCTATAATTCTTCTTCTTCTACTCCATCTCTTTCTATTCTTCTTTTTGTTCCTCCATCATCTCCTCTGCCTCCTCAGTCTCTTATCCTCCTTCACCCCCCTCTTCCTCCTTTACCTCCTCTTCCACCTTTAATTGTGTTCCTCCTCTCCATTCTCATCCTCCTCCTTCCATCATTCTTCTTCCTCCTTCCACTTCCTCTTTTTCATTCCCCTTCTCTTCTCCTATCGTTCTCTTTCCACCTCCTTCTATGCCATTTCTCCTTCTCCCCTTCCACCTCCTCCTTCTAACCTTCCTCTTTAGTTTTTATCTAGCCTGCTTCCTACTCCTCCTATCCTTCATCTTCCTCCCTTTTCACCTCCTCCTCCTATTCCTCCTGTGATAAGGCGGGTTGTGAAGTGAGGCTGGGGGCGAGGGGACGGGGTAACTGTTGTGGAGCCGCGTCCCTTTGTCCCTGTTGTGTCGTAGGTGAATCGGAGCACACTTGGACTGAAGGAGGACTTGACCTCTGCTGCCTTCCTGCCCCCTCCCTGTCCCACCCTCCATCACCCTCCGTCTCCACCGACTCCACCAACACCATCTTTAAATGTTTCTCCGAAACCACAATTGTCTTTTGTGAGGGGGACGCGCGCTGTCGTGACGCGTCTCATTGAGTGGATGGATGAGGCGGAGAAAAAAGAGACCTTGTTGAATCATATGAGTTTGGGAACTCAGAGCCCCCCCCCCCTCAACTCTCTACACCCTCTCTCTCTGAAATGAACGCATCGCAATGAAAAGACAAAAATTATTTCCAGAAATCATCAACCCGCTCGATGACGTACATGTGCGTAAAAATCCGTTGAATCAAATACTTTTACGCACGATTTCGATAATTTACGCACAATGTCTCCATCCTGGAGCTGGGACTCGTTTCCGAAATGTGATTAATACGTCGCCCCTGTGCCGCGGACACCTTTTAACCGCACCCTCGGACCCCCATCAAGCCCCCCGAACGCGCGGGTCGTGGTGTAGTCGACGTGTCTCCATTCACGGCTGTGTACCTGCGTCTCTGCTGGATGGACGCACGGGTCAGTGGAGCTCTCCGAGAGGCGCACGGTTCCCTCCTGGTTCCTGTCACTGCGCTCTCATTAGATGGCTGTAAACAAACACTGACCTACATTAACAATGGAGCGGCGGTGATTTAAGCCGCGGAGGTCACCGTGGTGGCACATTAACCACAATGAAGGCAACAAAACACACTACAGGCTGCAGGGCAGAGTGATATGTTTACGGACCCGTCAATCTTGCAAGAAAAAAAAAGTCACAATAATAGAAATAAAGTTTCGTTTTTACTTTTCCGGAAATATCTTGTGTGATTGATAGAATAAAGTAACATTGTTCTTAAGTTTTTTCTCAAATTGTCATAGCAAAAAAACAAACAAAAAAAAAAAAACAAACAAAATGTGTACTTGATCTTTATTTTGTTGTAAATGTAAAACATCGTATCATATTCAATAATTATTGTAAAACGATCTTTGCTACTGCCTTGTTAATTTATTGAATACGTTATCAAGAAATATAAAATCTGCTACAAATATCTATTTGATGAGTATCAAATATATATCAAATTTCGGCAAAATCACGAGGCATTTTTTTTTTATTTTATTATTGCTGCCGTTGTTGCATTGTTAAATTTAAAGTGGCGTCACAGCTTAAAAAACTATTTTTATCCATTAAATAAACTTCAAGAAATTTAAAAAAGAGACAAACCTAATCAGTAAAAATCGGATGTTTGTGATTAATGTGTCACCATTCTAAACCTGCTGATAAAAAAACAAACAAACAAACAAAAAAACATCATAATTTAATCTACTTTTTTTAAACTCTGTGTTAATCAACCTGAGGAGACACAACCTTCTCAGGGTCTGGTTCTACTCCAGGTGGAACACCAAGCCTGTCACTTCAACCGTGTCTTCATCTCTGCAAAGAGCTGCAGGAGCCGGAGGTGGAGAGAGGGAGGTGGAGCAGCAGCAGCAGCAGTGTGTGTTCATCCATCACGAGTGTGTGGCAGCAGTAGCCATGTTCCTCCTCCTCCTCACCGTGAGGAAGACTACGAAGGCACCAAAGCCCCCTGCGTTTGTCACCTCTCTGGTCTCAAACACACTCGGTCACAGGGTTCGAACTGATGTTAATCTGGATTTCATTGCTGATATCCAGCAAAATTTTTAGATGTTGAAATTGTTCCACTGTATTGTAATTATCATGAATCAAGTATTAATTGTTATTTATTCTATTAAACTTTTACCCTCCAACAAACTGATCCAATTTATTGATCTGTAAGGTTTTCATTTCTCTATGCCAACTCTCAGTTATCTACCCTTAGCTTTGTCAAAACTTCACCTAAGCGTTGTACTAATTGTTAGGTGTGTGCTTATTGTTATCTATCTCCTTGGTTACTTCATAGTGTTTTCATTTTATCTTTTATTTTTTATTTTATTTTTACTTAATTATCTTTTTTTAAATGAAAATAAACCTTCTTCATTTTTATTTATTTTCAAACCTCTTTATATTTAGAAATGTATCTGTCTTAAATAATATTTAGCTTTTCTGCTGTAATTTTGTCCAACCTGTGTCCACGTCGGTTGTAGTTCTGATACCTTTTCTTCATTGATCCTTCAGTTTAAATTTTATACAGGAAATTTTTACTGTTTATTGTACTTTTTGCTTTGAGCCATTTTATCTTTTGGAAAATGATACATAAACCAACTCACTTTTCTGTCCAACTATGAGATAGCAAGAAATGTTCAAGAAATGTGTTCCTTTCTCTTTCTTCCTTTTTTTTTTTTTACCAAACTTTTCTTCTTGTTTTTCTTGCAAACCATATTGGACCATGTCTTGGTTGCACTGCTGTTCTGGGACATTATCCCTGTCTCAGCCAATAACAAACTGGTAGCAGTTTGTTTGGTCAACTTTGAAAAAAAAAACTCTTTCTTCACTTTGAGCACATTAATAAACTCATACAACTTTCACAGCTTGCCTTGAATTCTCTATTGGCCGTTTTCTTTTATGTTTCGAGCCAATAAAATCCTGGTTTCATCAGGAGAGCCACAGAGCTGAGATCTGGCTTGGTTTACACAATGTTCATCAAAAGTACATCAATGAAAAGGTCATGTTTTTGACTATTTTTGACTTTTGACACACTGAGGTGAATATGTTCAAATATCTCATTAAACTATTGTACAAAAGTACACAGTGGTCAATCTCAGGCCTGCGTCCCAAATTCTGGCACACAGTGTGAAGATCTTTGGCCTGTGAGATCATATCAAATATATAGCAGTGGTGGCAGGTCAGAATAAAGGGACTATATATTGGCAGGATTTGTGGTGTATGCACTGTGTTATAGTACATACATTTTAGGTATGTGAAAAAAGATAAACATTAAAAAAGATCTACAGATAAAGAGACAATAAGGAACAAACGTTGCTGATTTATATATATATATATATATACATATATGTGTGTGTGTGTGTGTGTATGTATACATTTTAAATCCTCAACCAATATTTGCAGAAACTAACGGGTTTTTTTCAAAATACAAAAAACTACAATACATATCTGAAGTTATGAATAAATGCTACATGTATTTTAATCCCCTTAACTATTAAGTTTAGCTCGTTACTTAATTCCAGTTTGAGTTAGACACCACTGAAACAACTGACTTGTCCTAGTATTGAAGAAGATCAGGTATGGATCCTCATTTCTTAAAGGTGGAGGTGGTGGAGACCCAGGTCATCTCAATCATCTCTACTTTTAAAACAGAGCTGTTGCCTTCAGGGGACATTTTAAAAGGTTATCACTTCTGTTCCTGAAAAAAACGGATTGATCTTATTTAGGGATGTCTGATCATATCGGGCCCAAATATTGGCATCATTATGTGATATCCCTATGATCAGTATCGGTTTTCCTCCGATAATGAAAATCTGATAACACATTGCTGGGGTTTTGCCTAATTTTATTGTATATAGTGACGTTTGGATAAAACCAGCGGCGGTCAGAGGTGTCGCGTCCGTTTTCCATTCTTCTTGGTTCTGTTTATCCTGCTTTTTCATCCTGGGTGCGCAGAGTTCCAGACACTCAACAATCCTCCTCGTCTCCATAACTTTGGCCCCCTCCCTGTGCGGATCAAAGGGCCCTAAAATTGGATGTCCTGAAGATGTACATTGTTGGGATGACAGGGCGACAAAGCAGTGAGAAAGCGTGGTCGATCAGACATGTCAGCCCACAGAAAGACTGTGAAGGGGCCTGGCTGTGGGTTTAATTTAATATGTTCCCCCAAAAAAGTGGAGGAATTTGGGCCCTTGACTGTTGTCAGCTCGGATCTTCCCAAAAAGAGTCTGATTATTTGGGCAAATAATAAAGCGTCGCAGGAAAGTTTGCAGCATCCACGTTGGTTGACCTACTTTTTCAGGCCGCGGATGCGACTTTTTACGCGTCGCAACCTGCTGCTGCGACAAAGAACTTAAACAGCTGAAAGGCATCCGAAGTGAGTGCCGCGCAGACGTCCACAGAATCAATATTGGTATTCATTTGAGAAATGAGGATTTGAACAAGGGCGCAGCAAAGCCCCGACAAAGGCGCGAGAAACAAGCATGAACCCGAGCATTGTCCCGGGCCTTTGAGATTCTGATTCACCATATCATAACCCCCGCGAGGAAAAAAACATCAATATCCCCGCGGAAAAAGACACGTTTCTATGGGAAAGCGAGGAATTTTCGCTCATAACAGACCCGGGCCTCGGAGAAGCGGGGGACATCTGAAAGGGATCAAAGCTCCAGTCAGCTCGAGGAGACTTTCTTTCTGTGAGCAGGGGGGAAGAAATGGACAATGTTGACTTTAAAGCGTTGGGGACCCGTTTGCTGCAGCTTAACAGTAGCATCAAAAGAACTTTACAAGAATATTCGTCACAGCAGTTCGGCCTGTGGCGGATTTCTTTGATTTGTTTCACTTTTGGCGACAGTTTGGTGCATAAACGTCACCAAAGATTCACGTCGTCTCCACCACCGGCTCCCGGCGCAATCGTTTGCATTTGCACCAACGCGGTGGTGTTAAAAAAACAGAAGTGAATCCACCTGGGGCAGAAATAAAGCCGTGCGGGCCTGAAAGAAGCTGCGCGACGGCTGGAAATGTCTTCATTCCGAGGCGCAATTTCCTCCAAACGCCTTCTGTCCGACAGGCAGAGGCGACACTAAAGTAAACAGCACTAACAGGAGAGCGGTCTCTTTGTTACGGCGGAGGCAGCTGCCCAGCCCTCCATTATGCCGGGGCAGACTGACCGCATCCTTCCCACTGGCCCTCACCAGCCCGCTGCACAAAGAGAGAGGGATGTTCTGCTTGCATGGGTAACACTGTCGTTCCAGCCCTGAGCGCTCCTCTCGCTCCCCATTGAAAGGAGTGGGAGTAGTGGACACAGTCTGATCCGCGTAGTACAAAGGCTCTCCACAGACTCCCAGCGGAGTGAAAGGAATGGAGGGGCTGGAAATTTCTGAAAGAGGGTCGGAGGATTTGGAGGGAGAGCGGAAGTTTTGTTGTTGTGCTTGATTTCCCCTCCTCGCCCTGGATGGAGGAGAGGAGAGGGTCCGGCCCACATGGGCCACAGTCTGTTGAGGGTTTTGATCAGATGCTGAGATTACACTCACCTGGGTGAAGGTGTTGTTCAGTGGCAACAAAGGTGGCTCAAAATCTGGTTCAGGGGCCAGTTGTGGTGCTTCGATTTTTTTGTGGCGTGTGAAAATGAATGATTTTCACCTAAATTTCCCCACTTACTTTTTATTAATTTTTTTTTTCTTGTGTTTTTGAATGGGTCGTGGTATTAAACGTAGCTTGGTGTAGCCATCCAGACATTTTATGTTGCTGTTTGACTACATTTATCTCCCTGGTGTTTTTCTTTCTAGAAAATTCACATATACAGTACAATTGCCAATTTTGCTAAACTCTATCAACAATGCAAAACTTTGTGTCTTCCAATATTTTCTCCACATTTTCCTTTGGGCCAAAGGTAGATAACATGGCCATAGATCCTGATGAGGTTTGTTGTCGTATGATCACATTAATCACATTAATGTAACCTTCGTAACACAACCAGTCATGCACACCTGGTCAAAACCAACTGCAAATTGGTTTCGTTTAGACGGATGGATACAGTTGGAAGAACCAGATATCGGGGGTGTCGCCTGGCAGGGCCGGGAATGTGAGGCGGCTGCTGTGCCCTCAGGGGAGTCTCACGCTGGCAAGGTTTATGTGGACACACACGCACTTTCAACAGGGCTTGAATATGACCCTGTTGTTTCAAAATAGCCTCCTGATTTATGTCCATCAGGGTTTAGAGGCCTCGTCATGTCTGCTGAAATAGAGGTGTTGACAGCCACACTTGACAGCTCCTGCCTCACACTGTTTTAATGTTGATGCTGTGGAACTGCTGCCTACGCAGCAGAGCCGCTCAGCGTCCGGCCCATCGCAGGCTCAACAATAACGATACAATTTATGTGCTGCTAATGTTGGTGGCAGCACATCAGCAGGTGGGAAAGTTTCAAACATTCCACAGCGAGTACAAACCTGCCTTTGCCAGAAAAGGGGGTACTATGTTTTAAAAATGTAAATACAGTATATGAAGGGGCAGACTATTTAGAATGGAAGAGTTTATGCAGAAGCACGATGTAGTCTAGTATAAGAATTTTTACTGTTTTGATATATATTGTAAGATGTATTTGGCAGAGGTTTGATCAGGTGACAGATCTAGACTGCAGGCTGGCCAGTCAAGAAGTCATAGTCCAGGTCCTCATCTCAAATTATTATCTTTGTTATTGACACTTACTGTCTCTAAAGAGTCAAAATATTGCAGTTTAATGAATTCCTTCACACTATTTCAGTTTTTCTTGTAGGGATGGATCTGACCAATATTATCGGCCGATATTAGCATATTATGTAACATCTATAAAGAATCGTTATCGTTTTTTTTCTCAAATCATGAGAATCCAATAACTCATATATCAACTCAATATTGTGCGCCCTTGAATTATTTTTGGGATAAACTGCTGGAAGTTCAGGTAAAAGTCACTAGATGGCAGCATTGCGGCTCATTGTCGTACTGTTGTTTTAACAAATTATAAATAAATATAACCAAGGCCATATCTGTATCTGTTGACACTGGAATCAGGAAAGTGTTTAGACAATATCAGCATCCCAGATAGTGGGAAAAAGAAATATCAAATGTCCCTAATTTTTTGTTTTACAAAATTGATTTTGTCAAACCGAGAACCGATCCAGACAGCAGACTGGCCAGCCATGAACTGACCAACAATGTATTATCTCTAAATATTTCTAATAAATAAAAAAAACAGCCTCCTTTTCAACATTTTCTTTTGGTAAAGCCATTGACGGATCACAGATGTCAAATAATATAAGTCAGCTGATATTATCACCCCGATATGGATATAATCACATGACAGAGGTAAGATCAATATGTGTTTTCCTTCCATTAATGACAATCTGAACACAATACCTGGGTATAATTTCCTAAATGTTTACCTCAGTTTGAAGGCAATGACAGCAAATACCGGTATGGATCGAAATTGGTATCAGAAAAATTAATTGATTAATCGATTGACATCCATACTGCCATTGCATTTTCCTTTAATTCTCAACTGATTGTCATTATCATCAAGTTACTACGAAATAAAGGTAGGTTAGCGCACTGTTTGTGTTAAAGTTGGTGATGATAAATACATTTAACTAAAGTTCTGTGGTACTTTTTGGAATTTCAACCGTTTCGGAAGTATGTCTTATTCTCTTTTACCATTAAAACCCGGATCCAGCAGGGTAAAAGTGAAGTGAATAAATGCTGGTTGAACACAAGACTAAAATCCTCCTGAGAACTTCACACAGCCCCACAATCCTCTTTGAAGGGACATACCATAGATCACAGTGCAGACACCATGCAGTCGGGATGTTTCTTCCTCATCAACATTTGTGAGAGCTGCACAACCGCCTGCAGGCCAAAAGAAACACACTTGGGAATTCTGGGACTATAGTTAGCAAGACGAAAGCTCCGTTGCTTTGGGGATGTCAATGACGTCAGCCCTGCCTGGTTTCCAATTGGAGGAGGAAAGGAAAAGAAAAACAAGATGTACAAAATAAAATGCTAAAGCTGAGCAGTATATAAGTTGTTAAATCAGTAAATGGCACAAATCATTAAAAGAAAAAAAGGAAAATGTTGCCAGCCATACACCAAGAGTTAAAAAAAATTCAGAGACAGCAGATAATTAGAAACTTTAACTTTTCTTAACATTTAAACTATGTTAAGAAATGTTAGCGCAGAAATAATAAATTTTTTTACAAAATCTTTCAAGAATTTATATATAGAATGCATTAAAAGTTAATTAAATTAAAAGTCAAAAGTTAACTTAAAACTCAGACATGGACGTATCCTAAGAAACTGCCGCACAAATAAGATGACTAAGATGGCTGAAAAAATAGCTGTTTAATAGAAAAACATGATATAACCTGAAAAATTGTCACCAAGAGCAAAATGGCAAAACAAACAGTTAATCATACAAGGTCTTTATCAAATAATAAAATATTTGATAAAAATATTATCAAATATTAATAAATAATATCAATCTGAACTGAAAACTAGCCAAAAAGATTTATTCTTGGAATATATAGACGTTTGTTAGTCTGTCTAAAAACCTTGTTCAATATGAAAGTAAACGTGCAATTGAAAAAGTGGTTATACTAACACAAGAAAAACTTGGGCCTTGACTTAAAAATAGCTCAAATTTAGTTAAGCCAAAAAAACCCTCTGTTTTCAGCCTTTCAGCCTTGAAATGTCTGTGTGGAATGAAACTGGACTCTGGGCGTGTCTCCAAACCAGGTGGCGCTGCACTCAGGTGCGTTCCATTTGGACTAGCTTGTAAAAGGCATCAGTGTTCTAATTGCATCGTAGTGAAACGCGTCATTCACAGCTCGAGCATGTGCAGTATGTAAAGCCCATGGCCGGTCGTATATCAACCTGCTATTGTTTGACATTTACACACAATCCTGGTCTTGTGTAATTACCAGCTTACTGTTGTGTCAAATACTTAATGCCTTGTAAAACAGCCGGCCATTTATATGTACTGTACAGTGAGCGATGCAGAAGTGAGGAAGAGGATAATCCTCTACATGTGCAGGGCTAACGTAGTTAGAGCAGGCAGTTTAACAGGCCTGCAGACACCAGTAAGTCATCGCATGAAGTTTGGACACAGTAAAGAAAAATCCCAACTCTAGTATATAATACACCTCAGCGCAGAAAGAATGCACCCAAATAAGGTGAAAAATCACATGGCTGTAATAAAAAACCACATCAGGAAAGGTGGAGCTACTGCTACTTTAAGTACTGGTATATATTTTTATGTTCCACATAAAAGTTTGTATGAACTTTCCATTTTTACCACATAAAACTCAAGGCCCGTGGACCAAACTTGTCCAATCACTTTCTTGTGGAGTTTACTTCTCCAATTCCAGTTAAGTTACAATTTAGCATACAATAAAATAATAATCTTATTTTGCTTAATGTTAATGCTTGGAATTTTGAGGAAGCAGATTTCTAATCCACCAGCTGCAAGGTCAGCACTGAGGTGCTCTGATCATAGCACCGTCCTGACCCACATAACTCCCAGTGGGCTCACCACCACAGGAAGGCTGATAGTGTGGAGCAATGTGATTTGGGTGGCAGTTGTGGAGACTGCTGCCCCTGCAGGTGACTAATAAGTAGATGAAGATGAATTATTATTTTTTGTATCATTAAAAAAAAAATCAAAACTAAGTGTATCAATTGTGGCTATGTGGTAAAAAGTAAACTAAATACTGGATACATGTTCTCATTCATTTAGTTTGCAGAAAGATCATAATTTTGCATTTTTGTTTTGCTTCCATTTTTTCAGGATGTCTTTCAAAGCATTTTGAAAGAAAAAAAAGGAAAAGTCCAAATCTATAAAAGAAAAACCTACGTTGATATACATAGTAATATACAATCCAATAAAAATATCAGAAATGTATATTTTGACAAAACAAAACTAAATAAAACCAAAATGACTCAAAATGTCAATTTACATTCCAAAACATGCTGCAAAGCGAATTTCTGACCATGTCAAAATAATATCACTAAACACAATGTCCCTAAAATGCCTCCAAAAGATAAGAGGATATGGAATCTGTAACCTGTACAGATAGATAGGAAAATACATTATTATAATGTGAAAATATTAACATTATTATCAGTCAAAGTTAATTAAAAACGTAGGAACAGTAAAGTTGTGACGTGTATGTTAAAAGTATGACAAGTCTTCATTCATGTGACTGTCCTCAAAAGTCCTAAAAAATTGCAAGTTTGTGGCCCAAAAAAATCCTGCCACTACACACTCCAAAAAAAAAAAAAACTTCTTTACTTACTACCAAACATGTACACATTTAATTAAAAACAAGCAAATCTATAGCATAACTTTCACAAAAATGGTAAAAACTACTGGCCTTGAATTGCAGATTTATGCCACAACACAAGCTGCTCAGTGTAACAATAAATTCCTCTGATTATATGAAAAAAATACTTGTGGAAATATTAAATATTCACCCAAAACAAGCAATACCATAGACCTTACCTTTCTGAAAAAAATAAATAGATAAAAAGTGACCAAAATGCCTCATATTGTAAGTTTATTCCCCCAAAATATGCTGACAAGTAATTTATGAGCTGAAAACGAGATTTTGGTGAAAAATATCACCAATAACTAACAAGGCCATGGCCTTACCTTTAAGTAAAATGGTGAAAAATAAAAGTCTCCAAAGATACACAAATTGTAGGATTATGACCCAAAAATACTGCAGTAAGAATAATTTGTGCTAAAAATGAGAAAAACTTTATTTCTGACCATGTCACAAATTTATAAAAAAAAGGCAAAGCCTTACCTTCCCCAAAAAGGGGTGATACATAAAAAGTCTCCAAAATGCCTCAAATTGCACGTCTGTGGCCCAGAACGTGCTGCCATATAAATAATTTGTGATAAAAAATGTGATTTCTGACCTTGTCAAAATATCTCCAAAAACTAGTGAGGCTATATTGAGATTTCTTCTGTGCTTCAGTGACCTGGGCTTGTGTTAATATAGCCTAACCTTCAGGAAAAGTGGAAAAAAGTAAGTCTCTCACATGTCTTAAATTGCAAGTTTATGGCCTAATTCATGAGTGTGATTTCTGAACATTTCGAAATTTCAACCAAAAGAAGCAAGGCTGTAGCCTCATCTCACGAAAAAAATAGTTAAAAATAATGTTAAAAAGTTTCCAAAATGCTTCAAATTGTGAGCCTGTGGCACAAGTCTTACTGACATGTGAATATTTGTGTTAAAACCTTCAAAAAACTTATATAACTTGGAGAATAAGTCAAAATATTACTATAATCAAGCAAGGTTTTAGCGCGATTCTTGATCTAATTAGTCTACTTTTATAAAGTACTTTTTTGTCTTCTGGTTTTAACATTGACACTTACACAAAATCTGATTAGGCATGAACAAAACATATGAAAAAAAAATAAAAATCACAAAGGTCTGTTACTAAATCTCCTTTTCAATAGTGTTCTCAGTTAATATGGGAAACCTTTTCAGAATAATTGCGTGTTTCTCATCAGTTTTATAGCATTCCGTTTTTTTTACAAACTTAACATAGAATCTTTTGGAAAAATCCTTATTTAGTACATTATTATCTTCAGTCAGATGTTAAAGTATTCCACCATGGGGAAGTCAACATAGAGGCTCCTTGCACGCATGGTTGCCATGCATTGGCCCATACATTTCCCACATGAAGGTAAACAATCCTCGCTTGTCTTTTGAGAGAACAGCGTTTATACATGAGTGCAAAACATATGTTGTGGCCAAAGTCTCATCAAAGGTCAGTAGGCTATGCTTTGAACACTTCAAAGGCGTGGGATGAGACTGTAGCTTTTAAGTTTTATGGCAGGTGTAAGCAGGGGTTGCTGACCAGCCCAGGGTGGTCTGCTCCCTGGTCTGCGAGAGGCTTCTCTTGCTGCTGCTGCTCTTGGTTGTAAGCTTGCTAGGAAGCTTAAACGTTGGGGGCAGGGGTCCACCCGTCTGGCCAGACTGTCCAGAAGGTCTAGATGCGGCAGGACGCACCCGGAGTCGCTCGGGTCTGGAAGGAGTTTCTGGGAGCAGACTGGGCAAGGGCGTACGTCCACTTCAAGGGTCTCTGATTACACGGGACCTCAGCAGGGAACGTCTGAGGCCTGCGCAGAAACAGATACATTGGCAGAGAAGAGCAGAGGGGGCCGAGGCCTGATGACCATACCACGGAGTGACCACGACGCAGCGGCCTCCCTTGACAGAGCAGAAACAGACCCCGTTGCAAGTTCAAAGGATCCAGCGGGGTCTTGCCAAAGTTCATTTGCTCACATGTTCATTCATCTCAGCACCTGATGGTCTTCACCGTTTCATGTTTGCTCAGGCATCTTAGGAGACTTCAAAGGTGTGGACATTATTAAGAGCAGTGATTTAAAGGGAAGTGTTCAGCATCCATGCATCTTTGCCTCGATCAGGGAAAGCTCAGGCCAAAAGATGGACAGACAGACAGACACATTGTGTGCTCATACAAACTGAGTATGTAAATGTGGTGGACTCAGGACAGAGAGTTTGGGTGAGGAAGGTTCCAGGTCCATTAAGCATGAGGTCGTGGATGGATATACTGTATATATATGGATTTGGATTATTTTTAATTTTAGTATTTTTTATTTGTTTATTTAGTTTCCCTGGCACTTATTCTGGTACTTGGGGCTCCATCAAATCCATCAAAGGTTATCAATGAGGTCCACTGAGCAAGGCAGGGGTGCTAGAGGACAGCAATAGAGGACTCAATGTGCCACGGGGCCCCCAGCCTTCTCAACCTACAGCAGCCTATCTGGGACCCCAGGTCCAGCCATAGGCCTCACACAGGTTCTACGGCTGGATCTGTAGGCCATTATGGGCCTATGAATGTTTCTCCTGATGACATATGATGCATATAGAGGGTGAACAAGATTGGACCTGGCACAGATCCCTGAGGGACACCAAGGCTGACCCTGGTGCGGGGGGACTGAGTATTAATAATCTGAACTAACTGATATTGGTCAGTGAAGTACGACCGAAACCATTCTAAGGCAGTGCCACTGATTTTAGGTAGGTTCTCCAGCCTCATCAGTGGAATCTGGTGGTCGACTGTATCAAATGCTGCACTAAGATCTAACAACACTAGCACTGAGACAAAACCCTGGTCTGAAGCCATCAGAAGGTCATTAGTGGCTCTGACCAGATAGGTCACACATACATACATATATATGTATATATACATTAATACTACACATTTGTATAGACATATACAAACAAACACACCCATATGGTATAGATATATGTATATATATAATTATATATACACATATTAAATATATATGTACACACATAATTTTTCTATTTATACTGCCATTGTCTCTCAGTCATGAAGTACTCTCAAATGTACTATTCCACATTACTCCTCAGAGTTCAGTCTCATCTCTCATCATAAAATAGATTTATAGGGCTTTGATTACAGCGACAGATTGGATGGAGCAATTTCTACAAGTTGCGTTAAAATGGATTTTTGCCAGAAATGACTTGAAAACAAATATATACTTCACATCTTCAGCCTCGAGCTGCACAAGTCCACGCTCTCTAACAGAACTCCCAAAATTGACACAGTTGGGTGTTCTTTAATACAGCACATTATGAACATTGAAATCCACACAAAGTGCCTTAATAACTCCTCTGGTGACAGAGTCGGCTAAATTGATCATTTTGAACGCTTTACAATATCCATAATTATGCGAGTGGAATAGAAGGTGCAGCCTGTCTGATCTGATGATCTTGGAATGACAGGCCTATAACAGCCCGCTCTGCCTCAGACTGTCACAGAGACACACAGAGAAAAGTCATTACAGGCCCAGGGTGAAGCAGGTGTGTTTTCGACACTTCACAGATGGCTGCGAGCGCCGGTAATGAGAGAATAGTAAACAGCAGAAAACTTTCCTCTCTGATGTGACATTGTTTTATCAAGTGTGCAACTCCAACTTGGCTGTGGTACATACAGCTGTTATAAAATAAAACTACAATATCAACTACCAAATGTTCGCTTCAAGAATTTTTACGTTCTGAAAGAGCCGAAATTGGCATCTGGTAGTTCCATTAAATCTAGAACAACCAAAGCTTAACAGTACAAAGAAATAAGAATTCAAACCTGGAATTAAACACATACCAGCAGCATTTGTTTCTTATTCTCTTTTTCTGTAGCCTTTCTAGTTATTTTTAATCCATAATTTTTTCACGGACTATCAACAAAATAAAACAAAGGTACATGGTACAACAGCACATACAAAACAAACCACAAATCCTGCCAGTTTAATAGGGTCTACACACATTTGATATGATCTTGAGGACCAAAAGTGATTACAATCCGGCCCAGATATGGCCCCCGCATCCTAAGTTTGACCCCAAACGGTGCATAAAGAATCGACCAGATTCAAGGATGGATTCAAACCTAAAGACTTGTGAACCTAAATCTGCTTTCCAAACCTTTAGGCCACCACTGCTGCCAATTAAAGCACATGAGGAACATGCTTTTAATTCGCTGTACTATACAATAAAGTGTAATTGCACATCCTTTTAAGTTGAACTTTATCTCTTTCTTTTTGTTTTCTTTATGTGAACAAGGATACGATATTATGCAGAGGTGTAGCTAGAACTATTTTATAGACAGCTTGCTATTGTTTATAGTTGCAGTGGAGAGTGGGTGGTGGTGGTAAGGTAGGGGTGCGAATTGTTTTCTTCTTGCTAGGGGGGGCGTAATAGAAAATATGAGAAGCACTGGTCTACTGTACCCTGCACTGTCTCTGTGGCCTGACATTTAGCTTCTTATATGAACCGACTTAGTAATAATCACTTTCATCATAGCTAATGCTGGGTTTAGTCTGACGTTCCAACAGTTTTCTGTGGTTACTCTTTATGTTGTTCATTAAGGACCGTATTCCTTCCCTGTGCAGCAGGTCGTCTCTGCTGATCTGACCCAGAGTTGTTGTCGTCTCCTCCATCACCTTCAACAAGGGCTCCACCATGACCAGATACCGGGTCTGTAGTTCTGCCACGTTGCCCACAGCGCACAGCTGGTCCAGCTGAACGATCTGTCTCTTATACACATCTATCACAGGCTTGCTATTGTTTATAGTTGCAGTGGAGAGTGGGTGGTGGTGGTGAGGTAGGGGTGCAAATTGTTTTCTTCTTGCTAGGGGGGGCGTAATAGAAAATAATTGCGAAGCACTGGATTAGAGACAACAGGAATAGGTAAAAGACAGGAGACAGAGCTGGAGGTGGAGGAGTTAAAGATGCTGAGATTCTCTCTAAGAGAGACAAGGATGGACAGGATCAGGAATGAGGTGATTAGAGGATGATCAGGAATGAGGTGATTAGAGGGACAACACAGACAGGAAGGTTTGGAGAAAAAGATAGAAGAAGCCAGATTGAGATGGTTTGGACATGTTCAGAGGAGGGACAGTGGATACATGGGTAGAAGAATGAACCTAGAGATGGAGCTACCAGGTAGGAGACAAAGAGGAGATTGATGGATGCAGTGAGGGAGGACATGGAGGTAGTTGGAGTCAGCGTAGATGATTCAGAGAACATGGGGATATGGAAACCTCTGAAAAAGACACATAATGAGAAATGATGCGAAAGCAAAATGGTAAATTGCCCTGATTTGGTGTTTCTTCCTTTTTCTCTTCCTCTGTTGGATCACATTGCAACATCCTTTCCTTATGTGTGTATTATATTTGGTGTTTATGGAGTTTGGATCACAGTTGCTGACATCCTTCATCATCATGGACTGAGCTGCTGGTTCAGCTGAATCACAGACAGTAGAACTGTCACCGGTGTAGTCGTCGTGGCAGACTCTCTTCAGCTCCTTATTAATCGTTTCACATTAAAGCGGAACATTTTGCAACACCCAGAGAAACATTATCGTCCCAGAGTGTGCAGGAGTCGACTCTATTTTACTACTGTTTTACTGGGAGCTGCTTAAGGAGGATGATTAAAAGTGCATTACCTGGGCCCAGTGATTCCCTGAATGAGCTGTGCTAAATTGGTTGTTTTCTATGCTGTGATTAATTGAACTCACAGAACCACATTTCAACGCGCTTTGTTTTTCTGTCCCTCGTCATCAGCTATTATTAAAGACAAATTTTCAATATCTCTCTAGGAGTCCAATTAGGGATTTACGTTGTGACAATATTTTTCACTTTAATTGCTATAAATAGTGCGAGTGTTGACGTATTTCCTTATTTATTAAACATCGCAGTGGAGGAGAATTCATCAAGTAAACGGATCGTAATTGCTTTTTCTATTTTGGCCTCACAAAGGAGAGACGGAGATCTGATGAACCAGTGAATTATGTCTCGGAAGTGACTACGTAGCATTTTCTGAGAAACTGTACCGCGGATAAAACTTGTGATTAAGACACTCTTCGACAGTACTTCATTGTGCAACAGAGAATATGTGAATCGATCAAGTCAAAATCTGGTTCTGGGACCAACAATGGCACCTGGGTGAGGTATCTATGGCCACGTAGATTTCTAGCAGGGTCAGGAAATTGACAACCGCTTTTACTGCACTGCCTACTACACTAATACTGTTATGATGATGACAATGACAGAGACTCGAACCACCAACCAACGACCGACTGTGCTAGCTTGTATTTTATTTCATTCTGCATAGTTTTGAATTTTAGAATTTTTGCTATTTTCTCAATTTTTGACTAATATTTTGAGATACAACTTCAGCCGAACTTTAGCCAAATAAGCTTTTAGTTTCGAGTTTCGATTTGTAGCTATTTTGATTTCTCAATTTTTCTCATTTTGAAAAAAATAAAAAAGTCAGCTTTTAGGATTTGGTTTTTACCATATCTTTCAACTTATTTCAACTTTTGCTCATTATCAACTAGTAGTTGCCTAGCTTATCGCTACCTTTTGGTTGACACTGTTTCATGTTGTGTTTTGGCACTGGTTACTTCAAACCCATGGTTATGCTAGGATGGTTGGTTAACACACTCTATAACAATACTCTGTACACAGTATTAGTACTAGGTGTAGACATTTGAACCCCTGGGGTGTTCCATGTTCGAATCCACCAACTGCCAAGTTACCACTGAGGTCCACTGACCATGGCATCATCCCCACCCACTACTCCACAGGCGGTCAAAGCTGTCCACTGTTCACTTTGGTGATAGGTTTAATGCAGAGGTCACACTTGGTTGTGTGCAGTGGTGTGAATCACAATGACACAATGACAAGGAGTTTGCTTTCCTTTCCTTATTGACACCCTGTATGTTCCTTAATGCTCGGTCCAATAAATCAGTACAGGAATGGGTATTTCCTAAGAAGGGGATTTCTGGGGTGGTGTCCTCTTGGGGTGGCGGTCTGACTATGTTTCCAGGTTGACTGTGGTTAAAGCAAAAGGAGACGGAGCCTTTTACCAACTCACTCAAGGCTGGACATAACCACAGCCATAGCCCCTGGCTGGACAAACAAAATCTTGGAAAGCCCCACGATGAGTTTTCATCGTGGGGCTGACAGTCCCTTGGGAGGAGGCAGTCGATGAGGGAAGTGAAAAGAAAAAGCTGAACGACGCCAACCTGGCAGCTGAAGCAGAAGACTCGCGCTCCATTGTAAGACCACGAAAGGAGGTCGGAATTTGAGAAACGACATGAAGGAACTTCGACGTGAAGGAACTTCCGCCTCTAGAAGTTCCTAGAAGTGAGGCTGTCGTAAAATTCCAAATTCATCAGCTTGATTTATTGATTTAGTTTCAAGATATTGTTTTCTCCATCTGTGTTTAAAAACACAAACCAAGCACAAAGTGCTACAAAAAGCATCAGTTACAAGTTTGACAAACTTGTTTACTTCTACATAATCAAATATACCCCCTCGCCCCCAAAATAGTTTGGACACCCTTGGTGTTGATTCAAAGATACCAAATGAAAATGTTCTTTTTAAACATGGTTCCTTTCCTGCCTGTGCAGTAGATCAGGGCCCTGTTCTCACATTAAACCACAGGTTTCAGAACCACCAGCCTGGAGTAGGAGGATAATGTTCGGACAGTGGTATTTATTTGGTTTTGTCTCATATTTGGTGGGCAGAGCTGTTGGAATCCCTATCATGGTCACAGGGATGCCTCCTGGCCCCTGCCCTCGACTGGTGCACGCTCTGCAGCGACACTGGAGTCCCAGGATTCACTCTTGATTCTTAAAAACCTATAAATGTCTAATTCTTAAGTACGGCCGCCATGGTGCTGAAGTTAAGTGGCTCCAAATTGAAATTTCCTGTGGGTTTGCCGTCTGCACATGGAGCCAATAAAAGTCCTGTGGCCTTGGATAAATGTTAATTTTTCTTTTTGTGGGTCTGCAGGGTAAAGAGGAATGATGACAGCCTCGCCACGCAGATATGCTGTGAATAATCATCTCATTTCTGGAAAAATAAATGTAATATGAAAATAAATAAATAAATAGGGGGGAAAAATAGCACAGCAATGCTGTTTTTTTATTGTTTTTTTTTTTTTGTTTTGTTTTTGTTTCACACTGATGTTCCCTGGAAGCCAGGCCTGCAGTAGTACGACACCACCCATGGCATCCTTACTTAATGCCCAATTTTCATTCAGCTTCTATCGCACCTCCTTTGTGTGACCCTGCAAATATCCGCTGGGCCTCTTCATTAGCCCGTGAGCAGAGGCTCTCCACTTAATTTGCCCCGGCAGGACTTTTTTCCCCTACTGGAAACAGACAGGAGAAAAAGAAGGCTGTCTGAACCACTCAAAGACGCACAAAAGCACTCTCCATGCAAATATAGTGCACGTTCCTCTCATTTTTTTTTTTTTTTTTTACATATTCTCCTCGTCCGTTTCATCTGCTCAGCCGACTCTCTCACACAGACCACTGGTTGGTTTGTTTATAGCCAACATCTCTGCTCTGATCCTGTCATGCGTCAGTGACATGAGCACCAGGCAGGATCATGGCTTCGACTTTTGTCCCCCCCGCCTGCTCCTTCATCCCTTTATTTCTGCATTGTTTGGCCGACCACTTGCTGCTACAATTGACCTGCGAGTGGAGCTGATGACCAGGATGGCTGACCCCCGGGGAGTACGACTCGGGGAAATCATGCGAGAGACCTGAGATTGAAGCCTCTGCTGGTTAGCCGTCCTCAGTCCTGTCATAACTCTCTGATTCAGCGCCTCCTAGTGACATGCTGGCATGATGCGACCAGCTCTGGCAGGTGCTGCCATCCCGAATCCCCTGCTGCAACACGGACCAGACGAGGGCCCCAGAACCATGCTGGGAACTTGATCCTGGGTTTGACGCCGACCCAAGGCACCGATCACTCCAGCTGATTTAATTGTGTCACTTTTCAGGAGAAAAACATGGAAACAGAAGTAAGAATCAAACCACAGGCCACAGTGTTTTTAGTCACTGTACCGACCGTGTTTCCAGAGAGGCTGGTACACTTCCTCCAACCACAGTCAAAACAGAAAAACTGTGATAGAGTTCCTGACTTGGACGTCATCCCTACTAAACAGGGAAGAGCTCAGAGTTTTTACGTTTTCCTCAGATTTCTCAGAGGAACTCCAGTCTATTTGCCTGAACTCACTTTGCCTGTGAAAAGGATGAAAACACTTTATTAAAGTTACATTACCTCTATATTAGGACATGAATGAAAATAAAGTGACGTGTAATTATGTTAGAAAATTGGAATCAAACTGATATGGAAAAAAGTGACCATGTGGCTGACTGCTGGTACTGCAGAAGGGTTGAGTAGAGAGATTCTCAAATTTTTTTAAAGAGTCTAAGAAGTGAATAAAAAACACAGTGTGTGTGTGTGTGTGTGTGTGTGTGTGTGTGTGTGTGTGTGTGTGAGAGAGAGTTGTGTGGTTCCATCCACTGACCTGCCTGCAGTCCACACTTGCTTGTTGTTGACTTTTTTTGGAAAAATAAGAGGAGAATCCTATAACCTCCAGTGAACTCACCATTCACAAGAAGGCTGAAAGTATGGAACAGTGTGATTTGGGTGGCAGGGGTGGAGACTGCTTCCCCTGAGACCAGGGAATGAATACGGCAAAAAATAGCAAAATTGGTTTCTAACGGTTCCACAGCAAATCAACATTTCTCATCTCCTCCTGTCCTCTGTATCTTCTACTCTAACTCCAACTACCTCCATGTCCTCCTTTATTGCATCCGTCAAGCTCCTCTTTGTCTCCTACCTGGTAGCTCCATCTCTAGGATCATTCTTCTACCAATTCTATCCACAGGGTAACAGGTGACACTAATGCAGCAACAAGGAAAACATTCTTTGGTATCAGATAAATGCAGGCCCAAAACTGAGGTAAACACCTTTGAACCATATGTGTGATTCCAAAAAAAATGTGTGAAATACAGACGATGTTTAACCTGAACTTCATTGTCAGACTAAAACGATCTTACCAATATTGCATAATTATTTATGTACCGGACCAACAATACCTGCTGGACCTCAGCCACGGCCTTCTTTCTGCTCCATTTCCTGTACAGCAGAAGAGGAAATGCTTGTCATCTGAGGAGGAGGTGAAGGAGGTGCTTTAGCAGGAGACACACTTACCATGAAACATTTGAAAACATGTCTTCCTCCTCAGCAGGGTTATGAGGTTGCACATGGAAAACATTAAGAGAATGAATGAGAACCGACCCATAAATTTCAGGTATTCCCAAAAATGCAGGTCCAGATCAGACGCTCTCCTCTAATCTGGAAGGCGTTTTATGATTGCGGGCGTTTCTCACTGTACATCCCGCCTTTTATTTCTGCTGTCTGCTCCTGTAAATTACTTTAGGGAGGATGGAGAGGCCGATGAAATGGGTAAAAAAAATCGAAAGACAGAGGGAAGCAGGAAAATACAGACCAGGTGGAGGTCTGGGGGACACTGATGGAGCTCAGTGGTGCTCGAAGGTCCTGAACAAGATGAGAAAAAAAAAGAATGAGGTTTTCAAAGAGAGGAGATTGTGAAGGTGCAGCCGGGGCCAGAGATCAGGTGACGGTGTGAGGACAACACACAATGGAAATACCATGATGACGAGATTGAATGTGTCAGCTTTAATTTAGAGAGGGGCGGGGGCTTTGGCAGATGACCTGGTCCATACTTCTGCTGGACGCTGTCCAAATCTGTCTCCTTGGAAGAATTACTGGGCCATGGGACTCTGTCCAGACTCCCCGCAGTAGGCAATATACACCACCGAGCTTCAGATGGGCTCAATTTGGACTGGATGCCAGGATGGATCAATGTGTTGTTTTGTGATTTTGTGTCATTCCTCCTCCCGCCCCCTGATGCAGCAGAGTGCTCCTCTACTGAGTAGGATCACCGCTTCTCCCGCACTTCCGGTCCAGTTTATCCATCAAAGGAAAAAGAGAAAGTCGAAAGTTTGACTTCCACTTCAAACTTTGAACACTGTAGATCATAAAGTTGCGACCATTTTCCCGCTCATCCCTCAGCTCATGGATTTACGGGGGGTACAGTAGTCGGAGTGGAATCATAGGTCTACAGATGTTTTCAAGATGTTTTTTCTGTCAGTTGCAGATTATCCCCTGTAGCAAAATCTCATTAAAGTGCAATTTACACAGCCCGCACTGATGTTGCCATCAACCAAAATTAAAGGCATTAATTTTTCAAAAAGAAGTTCACCAAAGTCCTCACAATAAATGATGTAGCACTTTGCAAGACTGATTTGCCAAGGTTTTTATTTTTCAGGAGGAAAATTAAGGCGCATTAATGGAGAAGGGGGATTGGACATAGACTGAGGAAAAGAGAGGATAAAAAAAAAACAGAAGAGGAGAAAGATGTGCAAATGTGGCCATTTAGTCAGAGCGTGTCGGTACGGAGACATGCATATTAGGGCTACCATGCTGGGACGGATGAGGGAAGAGAGGAAATATGAAACCCTGATGGAGGTTATGACATAAACACAGAGATCCATGGAGGCTGGAGCAGAAAGACTCCCAGTGTGTTTCTGTTTCAAAGCTGAGCTGGAGAAATAATAATAAAAAAAAACAAAACAGACTAATAAAATCTATTTCCATAACAGAATTTTTTTGCACTAATGTAGAAAATATTGTACGAAAATCAAATAAAAAAAAACAAATACTACACAGGGTGACGTCAACATCTCACGTCAAACACAACCATGATCAATCTCCTAAAAAAAATAAGAATATACACTGAATCAAAGCTTTTTGATTTTATAAAGAACCAATTTTTTCTTAAAAATAATACATTATGGTTTATTTAGAATTTTAAAAATTAATGATCATATGAGAAAAAATTATACATAGAAAAATAGATTTGGGGAAAAAATTCATTTAAAATACTATAATAATAAATATGATTATTTGTGGAAATGTTATAAATATAAAGGATAGGAATAATAAAACATATAATAATTAGAAAAATTAAGAGCAATTAATATTTAATAATTAATTAACATTAGTGAGAACCGAATGTAAAAAAATATATATATAAAAAGAAAAATAATTTAAAAAAATGTATGGACAATAAACTGCTTGCTTGAACTTTCCAAATCCTCATGGAACCAGAACCACTTAAAATTGTAAGACAATAATAATAATAATAATAATAATAATAATAATAATAATAAATTCACTATTGTTTGCCGTTATATCGACTTATTAGAGAGATTCCAATTATCCAGCCAGGCCCCTGGATTTTTAATATGCTGTGTTGTAAGCTCTGTTATAAATCCTCATTGGTTACAGAACGGACAGAGAACACGGGGAAACAACAACAGCAGCAGCTCCATCTTTTTATGTACATTAAAATTAATACCATTAAACGTCCTCGGAGCTCCCTGGTCTCCTGGATCCCCCGTGCCTGTGTTGCACGCGGACTCTTGCACTTGCCGCGGCCCCTGCTGCAACAGTGCGGGACGCTGCAGAGCAGTGATTTATGGGGACGTGCGTGGTGCTGCTGCAGACCACGTAGGGGACAATAAAAAAAAAATAAGTCGGGTATAATATTGTACAGTCCGCTGATTTATGTCGGTATTTACGATTCGGAAACGGTGCAATTAACATCCATAGAGTGACGGTGTGGAGAGCTGTAGCCCTCACAGGCCTGTGTGCACCAAGCAATGATGATGGAGGCATTTTAGTCGCCAGATTAATCATTAATCGTCGTTATTTTTTCTCTCTTTATTTTACTCCAATGTTTTGAGTTTGTATTTTTTTTTTTTTTGTTCATGCAAACAAGGGAAAGAAATCGGTTTCCTCTGCATTGAAGTCAGCCTTTATTTCAAAGCTGCAGCTCCGTCTGTGCCAAACAATGTCAGGCGGATATAGGTTTAATTAAGTTAACTCATGAAAAAGATGTCACAGCATGGCACAAGCGCGTTGCCCGCTGCACATAATGTAGACTTAAAGACTTTTTCTCCTTCTTTTTTTTTTCTGCAGCTGACCGTCTCACCCTCAGTCTGGGTCTGAGGCGCTTGTTTTTGTCCTCAGCTCACACCGGGAGAGTCGGGGGGCCAAACACGCCAAAGCATATCAGCTAAATATCAAAGATGCAAACTGGAAATCGGATTCCCTTTGCACACTCTTTGCACCAGTCTCCACCTGCTGTCCTGGGTTAAAGTTATTTAAATGCAAAAATGCAATTGTCTTCCTCTGCACCCCCCCCACCCCGTCACCCCAATCCCCCCTTCGTTCGCTTTTCTTGCGTTTCATCCTCACACCATTTGCAGGGGGTGAAATTATAGGCCTCGCAGGTCTTTTGCATACTAATTTTGTTAGACTTACCTCCCGTGGTCCAAATATTCGATGTGACCATTAGTGGCAGCGCGAGAATTTGTTTTATTCGATTGAAAGAACGGTGTTCAGAGGCGCATTATGTCGAGCCTCTATGATAGATGGTCTACAACGGTCTTTTGTCTGGTTCTGGTCCGGGACTCCAGGCCTGTTGCAGGTCAGAGTCCGGAGACAGGAGATTCAAGGGAAACGCGTGGCCTTTGTGTTCTCCTCCTCAGCTCCCTCTTAACTTTTTTCATTTCCTGTTTTATTTTTTAATTATCAGGTACTTGTATCGCCTCAGATCACCATCTGCATGATGAAGATTCAGAGACCAGTATTTGTGGACATTATGGGGAGACACCCAGGGTGAGACTCTTTTAAAAAATGGTGAAAGGGAATATTTTTTACAGGGTAGAAAAATAAACACCTAACCAGCTTTGGGATTTGTGGAGTGAGGCCTCAAAAATGACTGCTGGTTTGTCAGGCAGAATGGGAGGAGGTTGGTGGGTTTGAATGGCAGAGGAGAGGAAGGAGAGACAGAGAGAGGAGGAGGAGGAGGAGGGACTGCTTCAAAAAGCTGCTTACCAGCAGGTGGCGGCAGCATAACGTTTGAGCAGCCCCACCCCTCCAGCCTGTGGGTCCGTGGACTGAGCTGCTGTGTGATATTGACAGGTGTTTCATCCTGCAGCTCAGCAGAAATGAAACGTCATCTTTGGAGAGGATATTGATCAGAGGAAAGTTTGAGTTCGTTGCGAAGTCTGGAGTCATTTTCAGGCAAAAAAACACTTCTTCAACACCTTCATCACTTTGAGATCAGCTTTTAAGACTGAATATATACGAAAAAAAAAATCCAGAAACTCTGTGTTTTACTGGGATACAGTTCAGTTTAGTTTGTGTCATCCAGCAGTGGTTCCAAAACTGGGGGGTGCAGACCCCTTACAGGGCGTTTAAGTAACAAAAAGAGGAGGAATGATCTTCACTATAAATATAAATCTTATTGTGTGGCAGTGATTAGGGAAGTGGACGTGGGTCAGTGATCATAGCACCATCCTGACCCACATAACCACAGTGAACTCAACACCCACATGAAGGCTGACAATATGATGCATTCACTTACCAGGTGATAAGGGGATGAAAATGAATGAGTGAATGGATATTCGCCTTATTGATGAAGCAGTAAATAATGAATTGTACTGCATTTTACCGTTTCATGGGATGATTACATTATTAATCATCATCATCATCATCATCATCATCATCATGTTATCAGGTCTCATAGGCAGCAGTCCCTGAAATGGCATAAAGACGATTAATAGCATTTTAGCCTTTCACTATGGCTGTCATGGCATTTATCATGGTTTACTTGAATTGTAGCCGAAGAGTCAAAATGTTTGCTAGTTTCTATAAATGATCCCCCAAAGATGGGGTTGATCACATGACTCATGAACATTCATTCATTCATCTTCATCCTTGTATCTGTTGCTAGGTTGTAGAGCAGGGGTGGGCAAACTAAGGCCCGGGGGCCACATGCGGCCCGTTGAGCCTTTTAATGCGGCCCGCCATCCCTGTCCAAATTAAAAATTTTATTCATATTATAATTAAACTTCCGACTTTTCCCTACAATGCCTGCATTTTCCCAGTAGATGACATAATAAAGGCTATTAGAAATGTAGTATTTTGGGTTTGATACATGACATTTACTTGCCATTTATCTTAGCTTACATGAACACTCCATCTCTCTGCTCTTGACTCGGCCCCGTGTCCAATTTTAGGAGAAATTGTGGCCCGCAGGTCAAAAAGTTTGCCCACCCCTGTTGTAGAGGCAGGAGTCTCCACCACTGCCACCCAAATCACACTGCTGCATACTCTGAGCCTTCCTGTGAGTGGTGAGCCCACTGGAACTTATGTGGGTTGAGATGGTGCTACGTCCAGAGCACCTCAGTGGCAACCTGGTAGCTGGTGGATTTGACTTTGAACACTTTCTATTGATTTCCTTATGAACATACCAAGATTCCTTATACAGTATATATTACAAACACCCGCAGCCGACCCCTCCACAGGCGAAAAAGTCTAGTCTATTTGTTTAATATGTACTGAATGCTGTCATAGTATGGACATGCATTTCAAGCTCGCTCTAAACTCTTAAATGGAATTCTTAGAAAATGTAACAGATTTTCTCAAGTTTTAGGAATGATACGGTGTCAATAATCCATCCTAAATGTGGGTGGTGTTTGTTCCTTCCAAAAATCATACCTGACATCGAGCAAGAAGAGAAGTAAAAGCTCTGACAACATGACATTTTCCTCCATGGCTGCGACTGTTGTCATTATGAATGTGGCAGAAAATGTTTGGGATCCATTGATGGGGAGCAGGTGTCTCAAATATTCATATTCAGACTTCAACTTAATATCCATCTTCATCTTCATCCTCTTCTCTGTTACCTGTCTAAGGAGCAGCATTGTCCAAGACTGCCACCCAAATCACACTGCACCACATTGCAAAGACACAGAACTGAATGTCTGTGAAGATTCTCATTCATCCAAGAAAGGATCCAAGACATTTCATTCCTCTCCTGAGGAATGAAATGTCTTCTTTGAGTCTTTCAACTCAAAGAAGAAGTTCAGATGCTGAAAACGAAACTTTTTGGAAACATTACTATAGTTTTAACAGTGTTATGTGCTGTACTCAGGACCGTGAGCCAGAGTTTGACATAACATAACAGGAAAAATAGTCTTCTTCTGTCATTGCTACAGTGTCAGCTTTCCAACAAGAGTCAAAGTGTAGACTGTGGTATAAAAACACCATCGTCCTAAGGTTCTGTCTCTGTTCCGTCCAAGTCGCAAAAGCTTCATGTCTCACCTCTCACTTACAGGATTAGTTTGACGACTAAAGCCACTTTCAAGCAGCTCAGTCTGTCTCACTGACACCTGGACAGACGGTGCAGCCATCAAGGTCCTCTGCGATGACTCTGCCCCCAGTGGTCAGGTCGCTCGTGTGCTGGGACTCATTCAGAAGATGAATCACACGCTGCATATCTAATTTCCCAGCCGTGGCCTCGGTCCAGGACTCGGCGGGTCAGATGGAAATGAGGGCCGGACCGGCCGGTGACATCAGCCGGCCGGGACCGCGGCACTTAAGACATGATGTACGACGGTCATTACCGGAGGTCGGTCAGCAGGGAGTACGGGGTCACTGCTGCCACCAAAGAGATGGAGCAGAGGAGGCAGGAAGTGTCTGGACAGTTTAGAACATGCCACATCTCCACATATCTCCCGGTGGAGATGCCCCCTGATGGGCGTAGGGTCCCTGAAGACGGTGAAGGGATTATTACCCATCCTCACCTCTCGCACACTTCAGTGTACGTCTGCAGCGTGAGCGCCTCCTCTGCTTTTTGAGTTGCATCACAAATAATGATTTGACGTGATGTGCCACTTATCAACGCGGCTGCAGACGAGTTGCCAAATCACACGTCTATTTTAGTTTGAGGTCGGCTGATTAGTGGTGCAGACGCAGGATTGAGCGCACGTGTCACTTGCACGCGTTGGCGTTGGCGTGGTGTAACTCCAGCAGCTAATTACCAAACGTCTGACGGCCCTTTTCTCTTCAAGGATTGACTTCGTCATTGAGAGTTGAGTTGCCTTCTTTGTTCACCTGCTGGAGAATGAAATGCCAATTGTGATATCAATGTCTTGGGCGTCATTTCATTTTGGATTTGTCCTTTGAGATTTCTGTTACATCATTTTGACTCTACAAAGTGTTTGGTATAGATTTCTCCTGATCAGTTTTGCTGTGGCTAGCTGAGTATCTCAAACTCCAGTTAGAGAGATCTACAATTTCTAAACCTAATTGTGCCATGAATTTTCAATCGTACGACAATCTGCGATCGTTCAACTCCCGTCTCTCACCACACGATCGATCGAGTGAAAATCAAACATGTTTCAAATCCTGCTGATTTACCCTCAAGTTTTATCTCAAACTGCCACACTGCATGGGCAAAAACATGGATATGAATAACCAAGTCAACAACAGGAAGCAGTGGAACTGACATACCCGTCTGTCCACATCTGACAAGACATTTCCTGGTCTGGAGCATTATTCTCATGGTGTCGCAGAGAGAGCATCCACGCATCTCCCACAACTGACTTCTCCTTCTTCTTCCCCATCTTCATTCACTACATTTGGCAGATGCATTGGTCCAAAGCAGTTCTGGCTCCACGGGTAAGACATTTCCTGTATGGTCACATGATCAGTCCAATGGCACCTGATAATCGGATCGTACAATGTGAGCACACGAAATCTCAAACTGTGAACTGTTCACACCTGAGATTCATTCATTCATTCATCTTCTTCTGCTTGTCCGTTGCCGGGTCACAGGGGCAGCTGGTTTCACCCAAATCACATTGCTCCAAACTGTTAGCCTTCCTGTGGGTGGTGAGGCCACAAGAAGTTATGTGGGTCGGGACGGTGCTATGCTCAGAACATCTCAGTGGCAACCAAGCAACTGGTGGATTCGGATCTGAAACCTTGCGGACCCAAGTTTGCTTCTTTAACCACTAGGCCACCACTGCCCCCTTGAGATTCATTTAGGAAAATTAGAAATATCTCAAACTTGTGTTAAAACTAGTCAGATACAAAGTGGAATTTGGAGATAACTATTATTAATGCGCAGATATTAATGTTTTGAATATGTGTAATTATAAATCCCTGACCAATGATGGTGTGAATATCAGATTTTTATATTTATCGACTAAACAAAACCATGTTTAACATATACATTCCCTGCTTAGCGATATATTGTTACTACGGCTTGCCTTAGGTGCGGGGCCCCCGTGTGTTTTGTGCAGTATCACAATATTTAGAGTATCTGTGTTGACGGATGGATTAGAGACAAAGCAAAGTGTGACCATCGCCACACGCTTCTGTGTATTTGCGATGAAATTTTTATAGCGTCCTCACCAGAGAAGGGAAACATTATTCAAAATTAAACAAAAGTACCCGGCGAGTGGAAAGTTAATTGCATCCAGACAAACCAAACCCCAACCTGGCAACCCTAACGCCTGGTGAGGACAGCACGTCAACAAGATAAAGGAGCGAATTCAGCCAGGAGAGAGGATAAGGGGGAGGGACAAAAAAAAAAGAAAGGAAATAAGCAAAATGAAATCATGTGCTGGACCTCCTCTAGAGCCGGTACAAGTGTGGCATCTGTGTCAGATGTTGTTAATTAACGTCAGTATGTTTCGCGCTGGCACTTGGCTTCCTGTCCTGCGTGCAGGGCAGACTGCAGACTAGAAGTGTGTGTGTGGAGGTGTGTAGGTGTGTGTTCGAGGGGTGGGACGTAGGGGGGCTGATGAGTAAGGAGCCGCACCGGTAGGGAGTGTTAATCCCACTCATTATAATTCCAGTCTGTGGCCTGTCAGGGGATTTACAGGGGCCTAAACCAGCTCATCTTATCAATATGTATTTCCTTCTCTTCACCTTTCCACAAGGCCCCTGACTGGACTCTGTCCTCTCCGCGTCTCTTTGTCTGCCTGATACTAAACTCCGACACAAAGGAATCCTCTAGAAGAAGAAGGTTCCAGAGTTACGGTCAAATTCGGCCAAAGGAAAAGGGATTGGTCGCAGGTTTTTACTACACTTTCACAAATTCCCATGACTTTGACTCTGAGTCATAAGCGAAACGACTCTACAGCGCCACCTTACACATTTCAGAAGTGTGGTCAACATGCTTCTACAGTAAGTGAACGTCGCTGAAGATGTGATTTTAGTCATTTTGTGTCATGCCTTGGAGGATTCATCACTCTGAATGACATCTTAGATCAAGACTTGTATCAAAGGTGAGTCACATAAGCTTATCACTGCAGCGCCACATGGTGGGAACAGGAGGATATACCAGTGTCTCACATTTTATTTATGCACAATAAGTCTTAGATAGAACAAGACTTCGGCAGAAGAGACGAGGGAAAACACTACAGCTGATCATGTTTAGTTTAGTTAACTTACTCGCTAATATTTAGTTATCCTTTGTGGATAATCTTGATCTAGTGATGGGTTACATTCATTGTGATTGATACTCATGGCATCGTCAAAGATTTACTGTGTGATGGCATTGAGACTCAGCTAATAACACTGGAAATCCGATGGAATCCGATTATTCCTAGCTACAGTTCAAACAGAATTTGTCGAAGAGACAATTAACAGACATAATTTAAAGCTATTTATTTCCGACTTCATGCTAATTTGAAACAGTATTAATAGAAGAAGTCATAAACACCCTGTTTGTAATCATCCCGGGTGCTTCTTGGGTTTTATTTGCAACAAAACAAATCGGAGGACAGCCATTTGTACGTTTTCTTGTCACTTTGCGGAAACCGGAGACTCTTAACGTCCTAAATTATTTTTAATGCTTGCACAAAAATAATAGGCCATTTTCTAAATGATGTAGCATGCTGGTGCCAGAGATCATCAGAATGCCACTTTCGCCTCCCTGTTGATTGGCTAATTTGAGAGTGAGCGCACCTGGTGTGTCTTATTGCATGCACAAGTGCGGAGAAACTGCTATCCATCTAAGGCTGGCTTTGGTTTATTCCCATGCAGAGCGGAGGAGGTACCGGGGAACGTGGATGTTAACGGGCCATTCACGCAGAGGAAGGATGAAGTCGTTGCCATTAAAAGTTGCTAAACGAGAGAGCGGAGCGCGATGAGATAAAAAGGAAGTGGCGCTTTCAACGTTGCCACCATGACCTGTAATGACCAGCGCAGAGCCTTTATAAGGCCTCCACTGAGCGGGGCCTCAGATTAATGTAGACAGGAGCGTGACTGGACTGGTCTGAATGGACTGCCGTAGGGACTCCAGTGGGGCCTGTTTGGGACCGCCGTGACATCAGAGTACTGTCCCGGGTCCGAGAGCGGCTTTAAAGCTTCAGATCCCCTCTTGTGGGTGATGTTTACAGTCCTTATTAATGGCGTGTATCTGCTGTTTATCACTTTCACCTGGCCTGTGTGGGGAGTGTGGAGGCGTCTCCCCAGGCAGCGGCTTCCGGGTGGGAGCATCAGGGGCTTATCTTTTCAACAGGTTTTGAGGCTGCTGTGGACAGCAAATCAAGGCAGGCTCAGCTTAAGGAGCAGAACGCAGTTTGGGGTGGCGCCACACCTCGGCACTAATTTCAGGGTTAGCAGAACGCCCAACAGGAGAACGGCATTGCCATGGAAACAGTTAACAGCTAAAAGCACTGTCTACAGTCTGATGGGGCCCCCAGCCTCACAGCCAATTACTGCAGTCCTTTTGTGACATGAAAAATTTAGGATAAGTCCTTCTTTTTTGAGGGACTGCGAAACAATTCATTTTATTTGCTCAACACGGCGGCCGCGTCCTGCACAAAAAAAAACGCTCGCTCTTGATCTGGTTTTAATCTGAAAATAATGCACGAGAGCCGGCGTTACTTAGCATTCAAACACTCTCCCAAAGTACGAGAGCTTTTATCTTTTCTCATTTATTTTATTTTAGCAGATGCACTTTGTAATAAAAACACCATTACATTTGCTTTGCAAACCAGCCAAGCAAATTTACTCCCTCCACGTCTGTACTTGATATTGAAATGATTTTTTTTTTCTTCTTCTTCTCTCTCAAAGTGCAAGCAAAAGGAAGAAAAAAAAAAGAATGAAGAAAGCATCAGAGAGACAGAGAGAGAGACAGAGCGAAAGAGAGAGAGCGACAGTCAGCCAGGGGCGACCACAATATACTTTCCATCAGGATCTAGTCAATTTATCAGCAGCGGCGGAGGGAAAGAGCGAGCGATGTTATTAGCTCTGAGATAGCTGCAGCAGAAGCATGTAGGTATTTTCCTCCCCATCAGTCTCCTTTATATTTTTAGATGTTCTTTATGTGAGTACAATGGCCTCAATATCAAACATTTTAAATGATGCTTGAAATACCAGTCACTTGACTTTGATGTCACAGGCAATTAAATCCAACCTTACCCTCTTTTTTTTTTTTTTTTTTCCCTCCGTTAATAACAGCAATCTCGCCCCGGCCCCGTGCCTAATTAATATGTGCTATTTGTCACTTTGCCTTGACACATGTATATCAAAGTGGGGGTGGGGAGGGTGGCTGGAGGGGTGAGGAGGTGGTGGTGGTGGCTCTGTGCTGGTAGTAGTAGTAGAAGAGGAGGGGCTGGTGGTGGAGGTTGGAGCGGAGGAGGAAGATGAGGGGTGTCGAAGGGCAGTGGTACTCTGGACTTCCATTAGGGGGCAAGGTGACACTCTCTCTCTCTGCCTACACTGCTTAGAGGACAGAAGCAGTGGAGCCTCAACACTGCTGAACGTGACTGTGCAATAGTCCAGGGCTCAGTGGACACTGTAAGAATCATTCATTCATTCTTCCTCTTCTGCTGCTTGTCCGTTGCCAGGTCGCAGGGGCAGCTGGCACCACCCAAATCACATTGCACCATTTTGTGAGCCTTCCTGTGGGCGGTGAATCCACAAGAAGTTATGCTCAGTGGCAACCTGGCAGGTGCTGGATTCAAACCTGAAGCCCTGCGGACCCAAGTCCGCTTCTTTAACCACTAGGACACCACTGCCACACTGTAAGACATCACTACGATTTTTCAGTCGTACAATCGTTTTTTACTATTTCACAAATGATCATGTGAAAATCAGACATTTTTTTTTACCCCAACCTGCCACACGTGCAAACAAAGATAGGAAGGAGAAAAGAACTGACAGACCAGACTGACCACTGACTGAGAAGACATTTCCTGTCCATACACAGCATCATCATTATTGCCTTTTCATTTCCAGGTCTGTCGTCAGGGAATTGAGTTTTTGTTTGCTAAACATTATTCTTAACATGTCTCATCTTCCCACTACCATCTTCTTCCTCCTCCTCCATGTCTTTCTTTACATTACATAATATACATAATATTACATTACAATACATTTGGCAGACACTTATATCCAAGTTATGGCTACAGGAGTCAGCGGTGTCTTATATGGTCATTTAGTCTGAGGACGCAAAAAAAAACCCGCAGCTATGAAGACGCTAGTGTCTAATATAGATGAACTAGTGGCCGCTAAATGTATCAGATCAGAAGACAAAAACAACAAGTACATTGTCTGATATATTGCTATTGTTGAGACAAAGTCCAAATGATTTCCAATCATATTTTTAGCTGATACTAATATTTTCTAGCCTCTATCTTCAAAACTGATGTCAACGTCTCGGGATCCTACGTGCAATTCCGTCAAATTTAGCAAAACCCATAATTATAAATATGCTTATAGTGGCTGACATATATTAGCGAAACACCCCTATTTCCTCCAATGCTAGAGGTTGGATTAAAAACATTTATAACTGCATTCCAGGTTGCGATTCTTTATGCCTTATATGAGCATATTCTCAGGCTGTGGGCCATGGTTGGGTCAGAAAGTTTCAGCAGCGCCGCCTAGAGACAGTTTACTAAAATTTTATATTTGCTCTTTGCTAATAAAATACTTGTGAATAAGTTTGTCCCAAGTGTTCATCAATATATAGATATAGATATGCAGCCGTTTATTCCGAAGGCTAATTTTAGGCCACACATTATGGGGTTTTATACAACTGTTACAATTAATAAATAATCATGTTAATGCCCATACCCATTTGCTAAGACAGTGGTCCCCAACCACTGGGCCGGGGACCGGTAGCGGTCCGTGGGTGAAATAATGCCGTGCGGCAGAGAAATAATGTTTCCTTTTGGCCCCATCTGTCTATTACTTCCATTTGATCCATACCCATATCAACAAAAGAACTGACCAATAGAATGGCTAGGATTCCATCATCAATAATGCAACTGTTTTTGATTAGTCATAGCAGATAATTATAGTCTTTGTGCACTTCAGAAATCCTTGTTGTGCCCATGCACAGTTCATTCGGGTAGGAAGATTTTATAGGTAGGAAAATATCTCAAAACACAGGAATTAAATTTCATTTAGTGGCCACAATTTAACGACTGGTCCGTGAAAATAGTACGAGACATTTGACCGGTCCATGACGCAAAAAAGGTCGGGGAACACTGTGGTAAGACATCCTGATCTATAAGTTGATGGTTTCAGATGTTGGTCAGAACCAAATGAAACTTCTAATCTACTTCTTGTCAGCCATATTTCTGCAGTGATGGTGAACAACAAACCCTGAAGCTTCTTCAGCTGCTGCCACGCTGTATAAATGGTCCAGGCCTGTTTTTCTGAAGCGAGAAATACACATTAAAGTATATGTGTTGTGAAGATGAGCATTAAATGGTGAATATATTCGAGGTGTGCTCACAGTCACGGCCCTGTCCTGGCGATAGTTTCCGTTATTCCTCCCCTCTTTTAGGAAGTCATCATCCTCCGCTGGAGTTTGACTGTGGAAAAGTGGTGCTTATAATTAGGCCTGCGTTTGATTGTGTGCGTGTTGTGCATTTGAGCAAATGCTTCGCCAATGCCAGTTTCCACTATGGCTCAGTGGGTGGGAGGACAACGCTTCAACATTGCAATGAAATCAATGATCCATGGTTCTTTAGATGTGACCAACAAACTAAGTTGTCATCTCATTCTGAAACAAAAGAGGTGACGGGGGGCAAACTGTGAAGGCGCGGTGCACTGAAGCTGCTCCGATCACATTGCAAATGTGCAGGGTTCGATGCCAGTGTGATTCTCGATGGGGTCAGTGGGGAAAAAAAAAAGAAAAAAGATCCCAAAATATTCATGCATATACATCCACGCGGCCTCTCCCCCTCCTCCCCTCGCTCTCCCTTCGTCCTCTCTCGGTTTCCGCCTGAAACCTTCTGCCAAATGCTGCCAGACTCTCACATCTGTGCACAAAATGAATTGTATCCCAGAGCCCTCAGAGTCAAGGATTCACTTGTAAAGAATGCAGTTTTATTGGATGAACAGACTAATGTACCATGCAATGTAGTTGCACTAGCATTTTATGCCACATTGAAAGAGTCAATTAATTTGCATAATTCAAACGAGCACGTACCGCCACTCTGAAGGCATGGCTAGGCATCTTGGCTAGTGGCATCAGCTCCTCCATTACTGATAAATTAATCATTCTTGCCATACAATTAATTACATTTATGACAATTTGAACCTTTGTCCCACCCACCGGCCTGACGTTTTTACAGCCGGGCTGCAATATCAGAGCATCCTGATGAAACCCTGGTGATTTAGTGAACACCTTAACGGAGAGCCGGTGCCTAGGGCTGAATAAAATTAATATTTTGTTTCCCATCTGGTGGAATCAGCAGAATTAATGAGGGAAGGAGGCCCGTAGCAACGCAGAATCCAGGGATCAATCTGCCCCTCTCCGCTGGTTGCTACTCTTTGCTGGAGGTGTGTATGAAACTAGAGGGGTGGGCGATAAGAAGGAGGGGTAAAAAAAAAGGCAGATAAGATGAGGCAGATAGCTCTGCTCCTGCGACATTCGACATCCACCACTATGCACCTCGGTGATCATACTGTAAATGACTGATTACAGCGGCAGCGGCAGTTCGCTCCTGGCAGGCCTGACAGACAGCTACGTTCTCCTCCAACCTCCAGCCCACTGATTAGTTTTCAGCCAGAGCGTCCGTCTGTCCGTCTGTCTGTCTCTTCGTCTCTGCCTTTGTCACTTGTTTACAGACCCTAATTGAATTGCAGCGGGGCAAATGTCTGCGAGCTCGCCGGCGTGCAGCGGTGGCAGTTCAGCGAAGCTGTGCAGGGACTCGGCTCAGCGGCGAATAGCTCAGCATCGGAGGCTGCATGTGGTCCCCGTCACCATGGGGACGGCTGGGAGGTCAAAGGGGGTTTGGGATGCTGTCAAAACAGGAAGAGGGGGATTTGCAAATGCCCTCTTTGTTAAGGAGTGTAGATTTTTCCCTGATTTTTCTGGGTCACCGTTTTGTTTTACATCACAGCAGACGATGAATATTTACGTCCATTACGCTGCAGATTGATGTGTTGAGACGGAAGCATTTTTAGTTTGAAATTTCTGGGCAACGCAAAGAAGGAAATCATCAAACACAAGGATGTTTCCAAACATCAGGATTTATTACCGTGGAAAATCGTTCTTTGGGGTCAGTGATTTACAAATTCACTGGTGGACAGTTGCTGATTTATTTTTCAGACTTTACTGGGTCAGTGATATTTCTGTGCCTTTTGTTTGTTGCCGTGCTACAGCCTGAAGACCTGAAGCAGGAACCCTGACATTTGCTGATGTATGCAGATAATTCAGACTCCGATCATTTGAAAGACATGATATTCATGTCACAGAGATGATGAATAGTAGCCTCTCCTTGACCCCTGCCCCCGTTATTAATAGAGTCATGACAAATGTTAAAAAGAAAATCACCTAAAGAGACCGTGCAACATAACACAGGAAGATGAATGAATGGTAAAACAATAACTTTATCATATAAAAACTTACAACTTTGTCCCCTGACTTTTTTAAAATACATCTACATGCATATCTAAATGATTTGATTATGTTTTAGACAAAATACCAAAAAGGAACAATTGATTCTACCTAGTCAGCCCAGTAGGGGTCAAAATGACCGCTGGATTTGGTGAACAGCAAGCGTTACTGTTTGGTTGCTTTACATTGGTTGCTCAGATGTCAGTAGGAGAGTGTCTAATACTGAACAAAATGACAGCTAGGAGGAGACATTTGAATGCTGTCCCAGCCTCAGAGCTCTGTCAGAACCAGTCACCTGACGAGGCGGAGACGTCTGATTCTGCCAAAGAATACCATGCCACAAAAATCCCACAAAAAAGTAACATTGTCAAAACTCAACTTTGCAATAACTCTCTTCCTGCTTTTCCATAGTTTGTTTGCTCTCCAGGCGTTCACATATGACTAAAAGTTTCCTCCATATTTCCGGCTCTTTGCATGCACGACCTCAACTCCACACAGACAACAAAGCTCGCGCCCGTGACTAGAGATAGCGAAGGCAGCACACGTTCATTTAACTTACTCATTTGTGGCCAGGGATGCAATTTGGCAGAGACAGAGAAAGCACTTGGATGACAGAATAGGCTCTCCCACAGTGTCATCCAATCTGGGCACCCCATTACCTTCTCCTCCTGCCCCGTGTGTGTGTGTTTGTGTGTCTGTGTCTATGACAACCCTCCTCCCACCCTGCCTGACTTGCTCCATGCGGCGTTTTTGCAGCGCGGAGAAGGTGGTAGTCGTCTCTTTGAAGTATCACTTCAATTACAGGGTTTAACCCCACAGGTCAGTCCTTGATTATTTACACAAAGCTGCTGTAATTCTGGTAGAAAGCTACGACTTTGCCATGAATACTAAGCCGGGCATCAGTCTGACGGAGCGAATCTCACGTCAACGCTTGTCCTGTTTTCAACCTGCATCACATTGGGATTTTGTGTCATACTCCAGATCTGTTGGTCCAATTAAGGTATTGCTACTGTTTGACAGTCTAATATTCTTAGATTTGACATTTTGAGACATTTTCTCAAGGAAGAAATTCAGGACTGCAGGCAGGCCGGAAAAACACAAACACAAGCCTTTGAGAACCTGCTAGAAACCAATACCAGTTCTTCAGAGAACATCTACAACTGCAGCAGCATTTACCGTACGTCTCTCAACACCTGAGTTGATCTCTCATGGTATGTCACAGTTGCTGCCCCCTGTCTTTCAGTGTTTGTACTACAACATTCATACAATAAATACAAAACTCATCATCCGGACTCCATCTGAGATCAAACGGGTGGTCGTCAAGAAATGGTCATCATTTTCTAAACAAATATCACATCTCTTCCCCTTCGATGACTCCGTCTGGGGAAGTAAACCTAATAAACAGCAGATTGTGTTGTTGACAGATTACGTCCTAAAAAAATAACAAACCCATCTGGCCATGTCCATCAAAGTATTACAATACTTTCTGGTGCAAAACTTTCCACTTCCATCCCACAGATTCAGCCCAGAAATTGACCACAAATAGACACAAGGTGTCATTGTATTTACAACTAGAATACTGTATTTTCTGGATCATAAGCTGCTACTTTTCTCTAGCAGACGGAACCCTGCAGCTTTTACAACAGCGCGGCTAATATATGGATTTTTTTGCCTGGTCACAGCGGACCAATTAAACTGTTGATGTTACCAGTATTACCGGTACTACAGTAGTGCAATGTTAATTCTTCAGATCAGTTATTTTGCGCAGGCCTTCTTCATGGAGAATATAGGAAGAAATGCATACGGCACAACAAAGTTTTTGCAGCCGCTGGACACAAGTGTGGTTTTAGTGTGCAGGAGGAAGGTGAAGATGATGATCACTGACTTATAATCAGCTACGTTATTGCTGTGTTACTACCCTGTTAATGTCATGTGACAATCACTGTTTGGAAAAAAAAGCATTTATTTAATAAAAAGTTTTCAAAAATCTGTGTAAATATCTCTGGTTACAATACAGACACAGTCAGCATTTTTGCCAGGTGTGGCTTACGTGTATGTATAAAATGAAAAAATTGTTCACCTTTAAGTGGGTGTGGCTTATATAACGGTGTGCTCTAGAGTCCAAAAAATAGGGTCATTAGCAGTTTATTGTGACATCTAAGTGGTAATAGTTTAAAAAAATAATTCAATTAATATTTTTTAAAATGTTAAATTATATATACATGTTCGAAGGCTTAAAATAAAACTAAACAGGTTAAGGTTTGAATATTGTCAAATTGTTTGATTAAGTTTGCCTCTTAAATATGTCTACCAGAAAACAACTAAACGCGAGAGTTTTTTTGTGTACCTACTGTGAAGTTAAAGGAATTAGTGTTTCCTACTAGGACACATTCCAGATGGACGTGAGGTTGTCGTGTTTCAAGCCACTTGACACCATCAAAGATGCCTCAGTGACTTTATTAGGGCACAGACATGTTTACGTGTTTGCCTGATAAATTGCAGACCTGTGCAAAAAAAAAAAAAAAAACAATGACCTGATTCCACCTAAAAATGGTATTGAATAATAGATTGTTGGGCCGATCAGGTTGCTGTTTACTTACCCTTTTAAAATCCCTGTTCCGGCTCCACTCAGCTGGTGGCCTTTCTATTGGATGGTTATTTTTTCATGAAGCAAAGTGAAGGGCGATGGCGGCAAACGCTGCCGCTTGTCCTTAAATAATATAAACAACAAGAACAACAAGAAAAAGGTGAAGTCCGTGTCATCGCCAATGTTTGTTCATTTCAGCCGAGATGGCCCTCGTTCGCTGGAGCATGATGCGTGCGATGGAAATGCGAGGGTGTCTTTCCTCTCTGTGGCCCCCGTGTGTGCAACCCCCACATAAAAGTTGCAACTGCCAGCTCAGGTGGAAAAATGTTGCAGAGTAAAAGATGTATTCAATAAATAGAGGAGGACAGCATGGGGCCAGGGGAAAGTGTGCATGAGACAGAGGTTTGGAGAGTGGAATAATGGAGGAGAAGGTAGATGGGGCATGAGTGTACATTAAACAGCAGTGCTCGACGCCTGCTACAGGAGGCGCACTGCTGGGAATATAACTCTTAACTAGCATTGTCTTCTTTCAATTTAAAGTAAAAACCAGGGCTGTCGTCTAAATAATTCCTCCTGTTGTAAAGTAGGCGTCACTAAAGAAACTACCTCAAGGTTTCATTTTCCCCTTTTCCACCGTGACTACAGTTGCCCGGCGAACACAGAATGTCAATGAATATTTTTACCACATGGGAAGTGTTGAAATAAATATGATGTGTAGTCATGAAGGTGATCGAATCCAGTTGATTTGGTCACAATGTATACTGTTGCAAAATGGAAACTTCTTTAGGAATAATATTTTGGAATTACATGGAAGTTGTTGTCATGGACAAGTGTATGGACGTGTCATGGACGTGTAGTGGAAAGAAATACACGATGGCTTGTCCCAAAGTAGGATGAAACGTAATTAACAAGACGGAATGTCAAAATTGTGTCTAAGGAATTTAGAGTTGTCGGCGGTGGCCTACAGGTTAAGGAAGAGGGTGCACAAGGTTTCAGGTTCAAATCCACCAGCTGTCAGGTTACCACTGAGGTAACCTGACAGCTGGACAGTTTGGAGCAGTGTGATTTGGGTGGCAGTGGTGGAGACTGCAGCTCTTAGGATGTGGTAATGAGAAGAAAGATGGAGATTTAGAGTAAGTTAAGATGGTTACTACGATGTAAAAAGATTTTAGAGAAAAAGGAAACAAAGTAAAAACATAGGTCAATGCAGTACAGTGTTGTATAAAAAAGCATAAAACATTAATTTGTTGAAATATTGGCCAGAAATAGGTGAAAAGCCTGGAAAATATTGAGCACATTTTACCCTATGGAAGGCGTGAACAAACTTTTTGACTAGTGGGCCACAATTGGTCCAAAAACTGGGCATGTGGACTTCAAGTCCAAAGTGGAGATGGATCATTTGTTCCAACTAAGATGAATGGCATCTAAAAGACATATATAAAAACTAAAACCCTATTTTTCTTATACTATTTATGACATAATCTACTGGGGAAACACATTATTGCAGAGTGAAGGCAGAAATATATTGATAATATGAAGAAATTATTTAATTTTTGCTTGGCGGGTCGCAATAAAAAGCTCAGTGGGCCGCATTCGGCCCCCAGGCCTTAGTTTGCTGATGCCTGCTCTAAGGTATAGCAATGGCAGCTGATTAAGTCAAACAAAAAAGATGATAAGAAAACAGGAATGTATAGAATTGTCTAGAATAATGTAAAAAAAACAAGGGGACAGTTATGCTTTCTTTTCTACACTGCTGTATATGAATAAACTGTTATGGATATAGTATGGTCAGTGCTGTAGTGTTCAGTCCAATAATGAATCCCTAACAGCAGCACCAGCCGGTCCCGTCATCAGAACCCAGGCTGATCTGATACACACCTGTCACAAAAGGAGTGAGATGCTCCACTGTTGTCTTCTGAGGATCCAGCGTGGCGTGGTTATCGAGTGACAGCCGGAGCCTTGATTGTCAGCTCGGCACTCCCATGACCTCCCATCATCCTCTTCTGTTTGGATGCCACATAAATGGTCACGTGGTCTCCTGTCAGGGAAGAGATCTGACGTTGGGAACAAACGATGACAGTGTGAATACTGCGGGAAATGACAATGATTCCGGGCTTTTGTTCCAAAATTTCTGCTCTAAATAAAACGCCAAACTCAAGCTGTGGCACTGAGCATAACGGGACTGTGTGTTCTGAATGATGAAGAATAGCATAAAGAGTGGTTTCAGAAATGGATGCTCCTGGCCGCACTATTATCCCCCCGCTGCAGCGGAGAAGGGACATTTTCCTCACACTCGTCTGGATTTGAATAAAGTACAAGCAGCTGGTCCCGGAGAGAAACTAGTCTCAAATCAGCGACGTCCCGTTTATATGTTTGCCTCTCCCTAAAAACACACTCATTACACCTCCCTGCGACAAACAGGACATCAATTTGACAATGTGGGGCGGAAAATGTCATTTTTATTCTCCTCCATCATCAGTGCCACCGGTTCTCTGTCTGCGGCGGGGATGAAAGGATTGGCGTTGACATGCATCTCTGCCATCTTTTTAAACCCTGTGGAGAAATCACAGAGAAAGATGGGTTTTCACTCCACGCTGAGATCACCGGGAGAAAAGAGAACCGGTGTGGCCAAGCTCAAGAAAAATATTGCTTTTTTTTTTACTTTTTTTTCCCCTTTTGAATCAAAAAAAGTTTCTTCACAACCTCTGTTTGCGTCAAATGATTTATTACATATTGAAGTAGAATGAAGAAATTATATATATATAAAAAACAGGTTTTATCTATGTGCTGTTTTCTTTAACATTAAATAAAAATATATATTTTGTTAAAGACAAATATCTTTTCATTCTCAGGTTGCGATTCAATTTTTTAAAATTGTTTTTAAGATGAGTTATCTATGCCATAATCTATGGCATGTTTTTGCCATATTCCATGTTTTTCAAGTGCAAATAAATTCAACATTTTTTGTCGTAATTTTACAACATGATAATGTGTTTGCCAAGATGTAAAAAAGTACAAAAAAGCCATTACTTTTAATAGTATGTAATATTTAACTCAATTTAAAGAAAATTTTGACGCAGCCTGTTTTAGAAAATGTTTTCGAGGCAAGGAAAGAAAAAAAAAATAAGCGCAAATACTTCATCACAACGACCTCGGAAGGTGCTTGGCTTCGACACGGAGTCCTCCTCGCCTACATTTTATTTACAAATCGGAGCGATTTTTTGCTCTGATGAAACCCTTCCGTCCTCGCACCACATTACAGCTCTGGAGACAATAGCCTGAGAGGATCAGGAATGGAGCAACACAGCGATTCCGTCGTGGCTTTATTAACACAGCTCTATCTGTGATATCATCAAAAGACCATCATCAACTAAAAGTTAACAGCACCAACCCTGAGCTCTTCTATCTCCTGAACGCCACGCACCATCATTTGCGTTTTTTTTTTTTTTCTCCTTTCCCCCTTCCCTGTGACTGATTATCATTACCTTTCCTTGCAAATACCATGCTCATTACGTTAGTGTACAGCCAAAACATTAGTGGAGGGAGCCTATCTCTCTCCCATGAAGGGAGAGGAGAGGGAGAAGAGCTATGGAGGCAGATTTTCCCCTAGCCTCAGCAGCCAGCCCTGGCGCGCTTGGCTATTAACCACAATGAACATGGGCTTTGTTATTAACATCTGTTCATCAGGGATCGAGCCCAGGCCTAATCACCCCTCACACCTTCTGTTTCTGCACAAGAAGAGAGGCAATCAAGGGCATCATTTGGCAGCTGGCTGGAACTACTAATGCTTTTCTCCTGCTTGTTCCGCGCCCACCCTCCCTTCATCGCCTTTTCTCTCTCTCCTCGCTGCCATCATTTTTTCCCCCTCTCTATTCTCCTCTTATCCTCGGAAAAAAAATGTCTTTCCCACCCTCTTATGGGATTATGGTATTTCAGGAGAAAACACACACACACACACGCAGGCAGGCAGATGAAAATGGACACAGGCAGCAGAGGGTCTACCTTTGATAGCACGGAGACGGTAGATTTACTGACTGGCCGTAACAGTCCGGCACGGTGGGTGGCGCACATGAACTCAACCTCATCTCCCGTCTCTCGCGTCCTTCTCCTTCCTCCCACTGTATCGCCGGCAGATGTTCAGGAGTTCATATCATAGAGTCTGTTGAAGCCACGTTCAGACAGGGTGTGAAGGAAAATGACACGGACGGGAAGAAGGAAAGAGAGAGAAAAAGATGTGAGAAACAACACCGGGGAGGAAAGTGAGAGATAACAGTGAGATTACAGTTCAGTTCAGCTTCGGCCTGGGATTTCACTCCCAGGGGATCCGGAAAAAAAAAAACAAAAAACGAAATAAGTGGCTTGTTCTTTTTTTAACAGCTTTCTCTTCCATGTCGAAATCAGTTTCATTTATTTTTAGAGATTTTTGGCACTGGGCTCATGTTTATCAGAGCCGTGGCCATATGATATGTATTTTTCTGCTGCGTCTTATGCCAGAGACTTGAGTGTTTGTTGTCGCCGGATTAATCCCTTTGTCAGCTCCGGCCTCTTGAACACATTGTGTCTCCTTCTGTTACCCACAGGAAGGAAGGACTGGGGCATCTGTGTTTGGGTTGGCCATGTCTAAATCAGCACTCCTCGTCCTGTCTGTGCGAGGACGCACGCGCACACACACAAACACACTCTCTGGGTCTGAATGTCTGTCTCTGACTAGGTAAGAACAACATGTCCTGTTCTGTCTCAGTCCCTTTACATATTGCTGGTTAATGCTCAGTGGACGCATGTCTGTGATGTTTGTTTTTCTCATTTTCCTGGACTGTCATTTACAGTAACAGATCTTGACAAATATCAGCATCAGATTTCCACACACAGTCATTGTAATATTCCTGCTGAAATCTGAAAACCAACACTTCTGCCCCAGTCATGTTGATTAAGAGTAGAGGTGAGCAAAGAAACCAGATTTAAGCATTAAATCGGTTCATAAACAAAACAAAAAAAAAAATCAATTTATATCATGGCCATTTGGGGTGATATAGCATGTTGTGTCCTAATGTCTAACTTTCTCTAATGCCTCCGAACGCATCATGTTGAAGTGCACGTCTGTTACCTATGTCCGTTCAAGTGCTCCATCAGAAACAGTGTTCTCCACTGCTGGGGACATAATAACGTCACAGTGGATCATGATCAGACCTGAAAATTTGGACCAACCTCTGTCTCTGCAGAAAAATCCACAGGTTTCAGCCAGAACTGAACTAAAGAGAAAAAGGCACTGGTGTCGTAGTGGTTAAGGAACCAGACTAGGGTCCAGAGGGTTCCAGGTATAAATCTACCAACTGCCAAGTTACCACTGAGGTCCACTGAGCATGGCACTGTCCCCACACACTGAGCGCCTGGGGAGGATGGTTCAGAGGAGGGACAGTGGTTAGATTTATGGAAGAATGATGTCTGGAGTTAGAGTAGGAGATACAGAAAACTGAGATGGAAAATGTTTACTTGCTGTGGAACCCACTGAAAAAGAAGAATTCATTCATGCTCTGGACAGAGAATCTTTTTTTTATATAAAAAAAAAATTCAGGGTTGTCCATAGGTTTCCATACGCTTATCTGTAACAGGGACACAGGGGCAGCAGTCTCTCCAACTGCCACACAAATCACATTATACCTGCAGGTGGTGAGTCCACTGAAAGTCAACAGAGATCAAACTTGACCAGGAGGTGAACCATGGGACATTAAACAGTTTTCATACATACGCAAAATAAACATTCTATATTGAACAATGTTTTATTAATATTATGTGCTCTATATGATAACCATTGTTTTAAATACACATATTGATAAGTGTTGTCCACTGTTGATCACACATTAGCTTATGCCTGTAATGGCGGTAGTGATTTGTGATCCGTGTTTACTCATTAATGGTTACTTTAACATTTTTTTACAACCATGCGACTGCTTCATGTTCCAGACATCAGTATACAGTCATGGAAAAAATGATTAGACCACTCTGCTGTTTTCTTCAATTCCTTGTTCATCCTGTCTCTTATACACATC
>JAFBJS010005648.1:7511-24466 GCA_016785265.1 Paraplagusia blochii
GGTGTAAAGATTACTTTCACTCTTCTTGTTCACGCTGAGATGCAAACTGCTGTGCTTTCAAACCCTCTCCACTTTGATAGAGGGAGGTTACGTAGTTCTCCGCCCTAACACTTTCTCCACCGCATGGCGGAATAAATAATATGCACTAAATCTCCGGAACATTAGGATAAATCGTCTTAATGTTATTAGGGCCTTCTAGCGTAAGGAAGGTCAATAGTCTCAAACACGTGAATTTACAGACACTTCCAACGGTTTTGTTGTCAATAAATAAATAAATGCTTTGTCCGTTGCTGCCGTTACTGATCCCCCCCAACCCAACCCCTCCTCTCTCTGCCACCTCTGAAACATGACCTGTGAGAAGCGACGTTTGAGCAGGGAGGAACAACTCTTTGTGAAGTTTGGGCTCCTGAAAGGACAGACAGCTGGGGGACAATAGCGACGTGATCTCTACAATTACAGTGGGAGACTGTGAGGGACAGTCAGAGCAGAGACATGGAGAACCAACTCTCAGTCACTTCCAGGAGGTTTTCCCCAAACGCTTTTTAGAGACTGTTGCCCAACAAATATACAAGTGACAGACTGAAGTCTTCTGAGTTCATGATGTTTGGTTGACCTATGTTTATGGACATACACAGGGACTGTGAGACCACAACAACCAGCACAAAAGGTTTTCCACTACGAGCCCACGATTCCTGTCCGTTTAGTCATCGGACAAAGTTTTTACAACGCTGGAGAATACAAATAAAACCTGTTTTCGTGTGGAATATTGTTTTAATAATAAAGATTCAGGGGCGGCATTAACAAACTGCAAAAAAAAAAACAATATATATTCTTTAGAGGTGAATAATTTAGAAAATTTGGCGAGTCGATTTGTTATCAATTTTTTAGGCTCACAATTTGATTACCGTAATTTCCGGACTATAAGCTGCAACTTTTGTCACACAATTTCAACCCTGCGGCTTATGCAGAGATGCGGCTAATGTAAGCATTTTTTCTAACTGCTCGAGCAGAAAAGGTAAGAGTGAGACAGGTGGTGTCGAGGAAGACGCAAGTCACAACCACCAATAAACTCCATAGAAGAAGAAAAAGTTTAACATAGAGTAACACGCAGCATAAACTGACCCTCATCATGGAAAATGCAAAAAGAATGCGGCACATGTGGCTTATAATCAGGTGCGGGTTATAGTCCGGAAATTACGGTAAATCAAATGAATTTTGATTGCAAAACCATTTTTCTTTGTAAATGAGTTACCGTCCAGACCATTTCCATATTTATCTGCGATTCTGAATTACCTTTAAGGATTGAATTATTCAATAAACCTATTTCAGGAACCTAGAAACAAAACTGAAATTTTTCCATTTCACTGCAAATGGTAGGTCTGTGATCATTAGTACTTCAATTATATAGATATAATATATATATATAAATTATTTATAATCACTGTAAACTCCACAGTGCAAAGTACATTATTTTTGGTACAATAAATAGCTTTTCAAATTAAAGTGCTGTACTCCAAAAACAAACGCACATGTCTCACTTAGAACTAAAACAGCTAGACTTTGGAAACAGTCCTCTGGTGGACACATTTGACTTTGACTAGCATTTGTCAAAGTGTTTTGCACCTCAGAGCCATCGTATGAAACAGCTGTGGTAAGGCTCCATCTAAACAACACTGTAGTCTTCATTGGAGGGTGAAGTCCGCCCTCCCCATCCGCACCGTTGGTGTCATCATGAGTTGAGATGATTATCTCCATCTCATCTGTTCTGAAGTAAAGAGCCATCATTGTGCATTTGTATCACAGTGGATCTTCACATGCTGTAAATAGCCGGAGGTGCATTTGCTGTGATGAATGAATGAGGGACAATTATAACCCGCATTCCTGAGATATGCTGGCTTAGCACATGGCTAAAGTGCTAAAACAACAGCTGAGCTGTGAGGCATCACGGCACAGTTGTGATGATTGGGGAAACTGGGCAGAGGATTCCATCCTGTGGAATCAGGGGATGGGATTATGTTGTGGAAAGTCAACTGGTTAGGAGACAGACAGATCGATCCCAAGTCCAAGGGTTTGAGAGCTCTGTATTGTACAGCAAGGGATCCTAAACGCAGGTACTGGACTGTCAATGTATCCACTGTCCCTCCTCTGAACAGATCATCTCAATCTGTCTTCCCTGGCTCTTTAGCCAGTTTCCTTTGGCTTAATCCCAAGATAAAGTCTACTCTAATACCGTTTCCTCATTCAATTCGGGATCAAATACCGAAGTAGTTAATTCGGGATTCAATCCCGTATTAATCCGCATTTAATTCACTTTGCATTCACATTCAATTTAATTTGGTATTCGCTGCGCATTCGATACCCGCTTTGCATTCACACACAATAAGGGAGCGAATGCGCATTAGCCTAACCATGGTCCAGTTTCAATTTGATCACGTGGTTATATAACGATATCTCGTTAATATGCTGTTTTATTCAACATGGATTCTGTCAACAAGCACAAAGAACGAATGAAGAAGATGAGGAGTGAAAATATGAGGACGTGTTTTATAATCCTGTTAATAATAACGCAGCTACATCTAGCGGTTGACAAGAAGATGATCCGCTCCCGTAGCATTTTACGAGCCCGTTAAACTAACAGGGTGTTGTTGTGTTCACACACACGCGGGAGGCGACAACCGTTATACCTTTTATAGCTTTACACCCATATTAGTTAATTCGGTGTTGAAACCCCTGACTTGTTTGTAATGTGAACGCAAACGGGGAACGACACTGGCTTCGCGTCGCAGCGCATACCGAATTGCCAGTGTGAAAACGGCATAACTCCAACTACCTCCATGTCCTGCCTCACTGCATCCATCAACATCCTCTTTGTCTCCTACCTGGTAACTCCATCTCTAGGATCATTCTTCTACCAATACATCCACTGCCCCTCCTCTGAACATGTCCAAACCATCTCAATCTGTCTTCTCAAGCTTTTTTTCCAAACCTTCCTTTAGCTTGATCACAAGACGAAGGGTTTAAGCTGTGTATTGTACAGCAAGGGTTCTTAAACGCAGTAATGGACTGGCACTTTGGGCCCCTTGTTACAGGGACAGTGAAAAAATTAATAATTTTCTTAGTATTTTTTAATTAACTTTCTTTAGTTAAAGATAATACTTGTTTAAGGTTGATCTCACTACAGCACTGCATATACCTATGTGTGTCACATTATTATCTAGAGGAAACACGGTTAAACAAGATAGCACTTCAACCAAGTACACTTTCAGTTCATTAAGTGTTTGTGATAACAGAGGTACTCTTGGAAGTACTACTGCCTTGTACAGATAAGATAAGTTAACCAACCAGGACCATGTGTTTCCTAAATGTTCCACATGAGTACATTTGTGATGGACCACTGACCAAAAGCTGGTAGATCTTAAGCAATTATAATAAAAGGTATTAATATATAAACATTATATTCAGTTTTATAACTTAGTTTAAAAAGCCTGTTCTAAAACCCCCAACTACACCAGATACAAAAGGTGTTTAAACTTGGTCCAGTAGTGCAGGTACAAACAGAGTTTTGTGCAGTACATCTTATAATACTACAAAAGAATAAAATATCCTAGACTACCTCAAGTCAACTACTTTTACTGTAACGTTAATGTAAATCCAATAAATTACATTTGCGAATCGCCATATCTCGCTTTTATTTTGTGAAGCTCCCTGCATTTGTCTGTGGATTTTTGACAGTCCAGTTTACCAAATGCATTTTTTTCTCCACTGGCCCGTCAGCAGCCAATCAGACGCCTCATTTGTTTGCAACCAATCACACGATTGTTTCCTCACAAGGGTCCTTGTGTGACGTCACTACGCTGCGCCACAGATCCATGTTCTTTAACATAAATGGCATCTGTAATTTGCAATGGAAACCTTTGGGGCTATGGCAGAGGTTTCCTATGGCAGGGGTCTCAAACTTGTGGCCCGTGGGCCATTTGCAGCCCATGGAACGATATTTTACGGCCCCCACCTTGATATGAAAGTTGAATTTATAATAATATTTTAGAGATTTGTTCTCCACATCTTATGGTAAATCCTATAGTTTTCCAAACCCTGATCCACAGACCCCTTCTGGTTCAGTGTGATATTACACAAATATATTCTTTTGTATTGAACACTGAAAATCGACACTCCCCTACGGTGACATAATGGTGTGGAAGGTGGCCCTCAACTTACTTGAGTTTGACCCCTCATCTATGATAAGGTGTAGGGATGTTACTCAAGGACCCTTGTGAGTATACAGTTGTGTGATTGGCTGCTGATGGGACCCTAGTAGAAAAAATGCGTTTGTGAAACTGGTCGGCACTGGATGCGTCTCAAAAATCCACAGGCAAATGCAAGCAGTTTCACGAATAAAAATACACAATATGAGTGTTTGACAACTCACAAATGTATTATATAGAACTGAAATATGTATTTTCATTTGTAAATATTCCAAATACATTTGTGTGTAATTATTCATAAAATGCATTTGTGAATGTTAAACACATTTGTTTGAGGAACGGACCATGATTTTGATCGATTTCTGTAAAACATCACATGGTATATTGTTGTTGTTGTTGTTGTACTATGCATGGGTTGAATGTTAATGTTAGCACTTTCAACATTGCCACCTCGTGAGTCACATCCTGCCCCAGTCTGAGACACTGACACCTGCTGTTAACGGTAGCACGAAACCAACTGTAGAGTCAAAACAGGAGGCTTTACCTGACAAGTACGGCCAACAATTAACCCTTTAGTGGCAACAAACATTAATTTTTTTGATAAAGACTGAAACCCATTCCACTGCTCACGTTTTACATAAAAGTCCTGAGAAACTAAACGTTTGAATCTGTTTCCCTTTTGATATACAAATATGCTTTTTCTGCATTTGACAGAAATAGCATATTCATTGGCTGACCAGGGAAGTAAACAGGATAAAGGATTAAGGGGAAACAGGAAGTAGCACATGGGGAATAACCTGTTGCTACTTTCAGTGTCCAGTCTGGGCTGAAAGTCGTGGGCAGTGAGACCAAAATGGACTGCTGTCCACTTGGGGGGTTTTCAAAAAAACCTTAGACCAATCCTCAATGTTGCACAAAACGTGGACCAAACAGCACAAAAGGAGCAAAAAAGAACTTAAGCCTCACGTCTTCTCACAGAAAGGACGTTAGGTTACGCATGAGCAGCTTTCAGAGAGACTGCGCTGCAGCAGAAATAGAGCTGAGGAAATGACAGCAGTGTTGGAAGCGCACCTGCAAAAAGAAGCAACGGAAACAGAAAGTCGATTTCCTCTTTCACTTAAAGAAAGTCTCCTCAGAACTGGTCTGAAACTTTATTTTTGACCAACAATGATAGACAAAGACCACTAGATTGGGCGAATGCTTGCAAAAAAAAAAAAAAAATCATTGACATAGAGAAGTTATTGAAGTAAATGTTTGTATATGCGTTTCTTTGATTTCTAGGAGCACATCAAGGTTGTTTTCAACTAAATAGGCTCAGGTTTGACACCAACTAAGAAAACTGTGATTACTTTTAAGTAGAATATTTGGCTACAAGTACACTACAAAAGTCTGGGTTTGTTTTGGGACAGTGGTAACTCAGTGGTTTAGGAACCGGACTAACCACTGAGCATGTCACCATCCCCACACGCTGCTCCCCAAGGCTCAAAGCTCACACTCTTCACTTTGGTGATGAGTTCACAGTTTGTGTGAATAACAATGACAAGGAGTTTGCTTTTCTTTTCTACGTTATCTTTGCTATCAAGGCCAACAAAAAGAGAATGTGTTCAAAACTTAAAAAGAAAAAGCCCATCCCTTCATCAAATTAATGATTAGTAATTCTTCCATTGGCATGCACTACTGCTCTATGAGGTGGCCGAAAATGATTTACCACCACTGTATGTGCAGTGACAAACTAGGGAAACTGTGGCAAACTGTTTAATATCTAATAAACAACAATTCCTCCAAATCAGGCATCAAGAAAAATACCGCAAACACTTCTCTAAGCCAGAAGCATAGGACCCACTATGATACATGTAGTGTATAGGGGTGCTTTAGTACTCTTCAGTCACCAACATGGTGCCTGAATTCACCTGGTAGCCCCTATGGTCTACCTAAGGTGCCTGCAGGGTGTGTTACAAGAAACAATACTAGTCCAAAAAGGGTACTGTTCCTGTGCTTTTTGAGCAGAGGTTACACTATCAATGACATTCTAATGGGTGCAATCATGAAGGCCAGAGAAGTGGACATATTTGTCATCCCAGAACTTACCCAGAACTGTACTATTCCATCATCAATAATGCAACTATATTCGATTAGGAAATATTTTCTCAGTGAAGACAACAACAATAAGTGAGTCATTGATACATGAATCTAACCTTGTACACCAGTCTGGTAGCAGAAAGTTATAGGCTGTGTGCACTTGAGAAATCTTTTTTAATTCCGGTAGGAGGATTTTATAGGTAGCAAAATATTTCAGAACACCGGGAATTTCAATTTATTAAGGGGGATTTATCTGCAACAACGTAACCACCGGTCCGTGAAAATAGCAGGAGACATTTAACAGGCTTAAAGCAAAAAAAGGTTTGGGAACACTGATCTTATGTACTTTCCCCAAAACAAAACAGTGAGATCCAAGGTTCCAGTACAAGGGTGCATTAGTACTGTTTAGTCAGTACTACTTCTGTGACAGTTCAGTCCTGTCAAAGAGGCAAAAACATGTACCAAAACACTATGTTTGTAAAGTAAAAAAAAATAAGAAAAGATAAAGTTTACTGTCATGTTCTCCGATGAAGTATTTGGTCTTATTGTCGACTCTACTACAATACTATAAAGTATTTATTGAGTGTGTAATCCATGAAAACAACTCTGAAGGACTTAAAGCACATCCTTAAGTAAAATAAGTAAAAGTCCCGGATGTGTACCAGTGTTTGCTTGGGTGTTTCATGTCTTTACACCAAAATTCAAATGAGTGGGAGAAACTTTTGGAGGAAGTGCAGCGCCGCTGACACCGAACTCTGGCAGCCGAGTGTGCGTGTTCTCCACTCACCCACTGCACCAGCGGTGACTCCATGAAGGTGGCCAGCAGCTCGGACAGAGTCACGTCCATGGTGGCGGCCTCAGTCTCCGCTCGTTGCTCACAAACTAGGCATTAAATCGAGTCCACAACTCCGGGTGTTGGTGTGGGTCTCCTGCGGGACAGAACAAAGCCCCGCGAGGCTCCCTGTCTCACTCTCTCTCTCTCTCTCTCACTCTTCCACGCACGCGCACTGGCTCCTGCTGCTCAGCACTATTGTTTCGCGCTGTCCCGTTTCCCTAAACACAACGTTTGAAATATATTCCCGACTTTTCCCGCTCGTAGGCGAACACGGGCGGTTGGGTTCACATGAGAGCGAACTCTAAACCCGGCTCCTCGGGTTTCTTCCCGTTCGGCGCATTAAAATCCACCTAGTCCTCAGGGCTGGAGCTCAAACACTTGATCCAACTTCGCCAGTTAGTCGCGTTGCCAGGGATACGTGGCCGAAAACTATACCCGGCGAAAACAAGGGAGAAAAAGAAACTGTTAAAAAATAAAAATAAATCAAATAAAAAGGGTAAAATTTCCACAAAATGAAGGAAGACGAGTGACAAAGTGTCCCCAGCATTTCCCACGCGTCTCACTTTGCTCTCCTCTCTCCGTTCCTCTCCCCATCAACTGGACTCTGAGACCGAACAGACAGTTGAGTGATTGAGCGGAGCGCGGACCAATCCGCTGCAGCGAAGCTCAATCTCCGCCTCCTTTGTATGCTGACGTCAGCAGACGCGCGACTAAACAGCTCAAAAGTTTTGTTAAGCAGAGACAGTCCAAAAATAGACAAATAAACACATAAAAATTATTATTTTTAATACAAAATCAAATAAATATATGAATAAAAATAATTAAAAACAAATTCCTGAAGAGTGGAGACGTTATACACCGTTTTGTTTAGTCAATTAATAATATCTCTAATTAATAAACTGATGCAATTAATTCATGAATTAGTTGGATAATCAAAAAGATCTAAAAATCAATATTTGGACAGATATATTTTATGATTTGCTGATGTTGAGTCAACAGCACAGGAATAACAATGACAGTTTTATTTGTCTCTGTCTTTTTTGTCTTCGTCTTTATATTTTCAGCTCTTAATTTAATCGATTTTTTAATAGAAAAAGACAGAATGATTCTATAAATGTAACTTTGTGATTTCCAATCCTGACGGTAAGGGATCATTGGGTCTGCAGTGGAAAATTATCAAATTTAACTTAATAGGCCTGAAAACTTTTTTTTTTTTTCGGCATTTTTTTTTCATCACGACATGAAAGTCAGAACTATTAAAAACTCTTCTGCTAGGTGGAAGCAGATGGTTATGAAAACAATAAAAGCATCATCAGAGCTGTTAAAGAGTATTTCTCTTATTTCTTTCTTCAATTCCTACCAGTATATTAGTGTTGTCTTCAACTAAACAGGTCATGATTTTGCTAAATATGATGTTTAAACTAAAAGGTTATTATATTTTAATATAATATCAGATTTTGCCAATGGGTGGCAGTGGTGGCCTAGTGCAGGCATGGGCAAACTTTTTCACACTGTGGCCACTATTGGTCCTAAAATTGGACATTGGGCCCGAGTTAGGACCAGGTAGATGCCGAGTTCATGTGAACTAAGATATATGGCATAATAAAGTCATGCATGAATGAAAAATGGCATCTTTATGTCACCTGTAGGTAAAATGCAGGTATTGCAGGATAAAAAAAAGTCACAGCACAAACTAATTATAATTTAGAGATGTTTGGTGGGCCGGATTACTGGGCTGAACGGGCTGCATCTGGTCCCCCGGGCCTTAGTTTGCCCATAATTTGGGTTCGCATTGCTTCAGGTTCAAATCCACCAGCTTCTAGGTTGCCACTAATGCGCTCTGAGCATAGCACTGTCCGTGATGGAGACTATTATTGATAAGGCTGAAGATGAAATATTGTGAATCTATACATTTTCTCGCGACAACACACTCGTCACATCTGTCCACAACAGTCCATTGAGAAGCCATTGCTGTGGATCTCATTACAGTGTGTCTGGGAACTTGGCAAGTTCCAGATGTTTCCACAGAAAATCTTCTCAGGCTGCTAAGGTTGTGACTTATTGCTTACACACAATCCTTTGTGAGGAGTCACACGTAGAACCTTAACCAATGGGGACCTTCCGTTGGTGAACGGTTCAGTGTCAACGACTCTACCTTTAATGTACGTACAGTAGAGATCCGACACGGGCCTTTATCGAGGCGGACTTGTTCACGAGTCGCAGCTGGATAATCGGGTGTAAATAATCAATTACTGACGGCTCACAGTCACACTGCTGCCCTACATGAACAGAAGCATAGTTAATGACATCAGTAACACTCTTGTTTCCTGCTAAACAGAACAGAAAAAAGGTGATCATATTATTTTTAGTTATCATATGACTAGCCTACTTTTGTGAAACGAAAGAAGTCGACAATGCCCACATATATAGATGCACAACGTTGCAGAACTTCTACCACTGCCTTAAAATGTTCCCAAGAAATTCTCCCCAAACTTGGACAGTAGAGAAACGCGGTCTCCCCGGGCCGCCGAGACATTAACGCGCTGTAAAACAGCGACATCTTTTGGTCAATCTGTGTCATCACCTCTTGGAAAGTCTGTTTCTCACAGAATGTAGTTAAACTAACGCATTGTTTGTCAAATTTAATATGAATGTACGCAGATATACTGGGCCGACAATATCGGTTAGCTGATATTTTCGCGTTGTTATAGTAGCATAGAAAAATAATTATTTTTATCGAAGCATCAAGATTGTTTTTTTCTTCCGATAATTAAAATCCAATAACATGATGCCTGGGGTTTTTTTTTTTTCGCTGAAATCACACATAGCTTGCCTCATGTTTGGCAGCAAATAACTACATATATCAGTCTGTTGATATCGGAATCGTAAAGTGAAGTGTTCGGACAAAATCAAGAGTTATTAATATCAGATATACTCAGCTATTACTACAACTTATAAAGGCAAAAACTGAGTAAAGATTAAATTCCTTTTTTTTTTTGTCATTGTGACGTTGTGATTCACACCACAGCGCACAACAAAATTTGGCCTCTGCATTTAACCTATCATCAAAGTGAGCAGTGGGCAGCTATTGAGCGCCCGGGGAGCAGTGTGTGGGGACGATACCATGCTCAGGGCATCTCAGTGGTAACTTGGCGGTAGGGGGATTGAACCGGTGACCTTGCGGACCCAAGTCTGCCTCCTCAACCACTAGGCCACCACTGCCTCTAAAGCCATATTGGAGGATGCGGGCATCGATCCCGCTGCCTCTCGCATGCTAAGCGAGCGCTCTACCATTTGAGCTAATCCCCCTGAGTAAATAGATGTGGTTAAAATACTGTACATTCACTATAATGCGTTGGGGAATTGAAACTACAGCCGTACAAATAAAACCAGACGAAGGTGGTTCGTTCTTTATCAATCATCTATTATTTATTCATTGTGAAAAAAAATCTTAAAAAAAGCAAATTCTCAAAGGAAGATGTTGAATACACAGGAACGGAACACTTTACATTCAATCCAGCCCACTTCCTCCTCCTCCTCCTCTTTTCTCCTCCAACCAACAGGGGCGGTGCTATAGGACAGGCAAGCCCGGCCAAAAAAAAATAGAAATTTATTTTTTTTTTTTTTATGCGTACACTGATGCGGTGAGGGGCCCCAGTGGCCCCAACAAACCCTAGCAACGCCCCTGTCAATCAATAATAGAGGAGGCAAAAACCTGCAGTTCTCTTCGTGCGATCTATACTTCTATTTCAACATTACATACAAATAAAGTAGGGATGTCCGATATTATCATCGGTGCGATGTTAGCGTCGGTCAAATACTATTGGCCAATAACAACACAATACCTGGATTTTGTCAAATTTGCAGGAATCGCATAAAGAGTTCAGAGATGTTTACCTCAGTTTTGGGGGAAAATGTCTGGAGATATTAGTGTTGGATGATTGTGAAATCGTAAATTAAATATCACAAGACAAGATCGGAAAAAATCCAGATATCGGCCGAAGTTAATATAGGACACCCCTAAAATAAAGGCTCTATGCAGCGACAACAGTGATATGTGGTCAGGTCTACTTCAAATTATAGTAATACTTCAATGTCAGCGTCATGTGCAGATCAGGAAACACACAAAAACAAAGCAACAAGGTTTCACGACCCGCTCACTCCTCAAAGGTGGACGTTAGTGTGATCGTACAGGTCAGTAAGAAAACAACAACATAAAAAAAAAAAAACAACCAGTAAAAAGTGATGCGAGTGCCGCGGTTTGAAGACAACGACAGGACTAAGGTGGAACTCTAACTGGTCCGAGTTGATGGTGATATCCACGATCAAACAAATAAAAAGATCTAAAATGCAAATGTTTACAACATTCACTTCTATCCAATCATAATTTAAGATCACAGGATAAAGTACAGTGATGCTTTTATAAAAAAGAGGTGAGGTAAAATACACATTTTAAAGGAAACAAAGAGAAGAAACATGGATCTTGGAGTATCAGAGGTGTGCTAATAAACCAGGACCGTCTACATCATTACAGTGGCAAAAACGACGACACAGAACCGTCAGCGAGGCACCGTCCGAGACTAGTTTACGTTTTTTTTTTCCCTTTCAGGACAGTCCGTGCACGTTTACATTTTATTAGTTCAGAATTATCAGTGCTGCAACCATAATACATTCTACAAGACATTGACTGTGCAGTGTCCAAACTTCATTTCTCAAAATAAAAACAGGGGCCAGTGTTTGGGGAGGGGGTAAAAATGAGGTTGGATTTAAAAATTACTGAATAAAAACTATATAAAAAAAAAATGTACAGGGATGTCTGATAATACCAGTCAACCACTATAAGCATGATTACAGTTTATTTTATTCATAAAAATTTCCCAAATTTGATGGAATTGATATGGGATGTTTACCTCGGTTTTAGGGAAAACAGCATCATATAATATTGGAATTGATTGAATTTAAAAAAAAAAAAAAAAAAAAAAAAAGGATGTCGTTTTTTTGGGAAAATTTTTCTTCTGCATTTCACCCAGAGCAGTGGGACAGCGCCAAGGGCACCTCAGCAGTAACTTGCCAGTAGGGGGATTTGAACCCGGGACTTTGCGGACCTAAATCTGTTTCCTTAACCACTAGGCTAGCAACTGCCACTAAATTGGTTTAATATATCGGCAAAAGTTAATATCAGACATCCCTGAAAGGGTACAGATGAATAGACACGTAATGTAAACGTTAAGATTGAGTTGACAGAGTGGATTTTAACTTCATAAGGTCAAAAAGTGGGAAAAATACAACAGCAAATGTGTATTTAGTTGATTAAAGCTCCTTTAAAGACAACTTTTTGGCTAATTTTTATTATTTCTATAAACTGTCATGTTGATAGATATGTTGTCACTTTAAGCCACTAAGAGTTTTGTTTTCATATTCACTCACTATAGCATTGCCATATTGTCACTTTATATCATTTTTAAAAACACAGAGACAGATCATCGATGTAACTACACCATACAAAAGTGGACAACTACTCATTTTCCTGATTACTGAGATTTCTTACAGCTAACATGTATCTTTAATAATTATTATTGTCGTATTTCACAGAAAACAGGGGTCTCAAACTTAAATCAGTTGAGGGCAACCAACCACACTGTAATTCCACCTCGTCAGCCTTCAGTGTTCAATACATATAAGAAAAAATAATAAAAAACATCAGTTTCCCATAGATGGTGTGTAATACAACACCGAACCAGAAGGAGACTGTGGATCAGGGTTGGAGAACTATAGGATTTACCATAAAATGTGAAGAACAAATCTATAAAATATTATTATAAATTAAACTTTCACATCAAGCTGGGGGCCGCAAAATATTGTCTGAACGGCCGCAAATGGGCCACGGGCCACAAGTTTGAGATCTCTTATTTTGAAAGGCACACTCAGCTGAACAAAATTATTATTTTTTTTTTTGTTTGGTTTGAATTCTATGAGAGTGGGTCGCGACTTAATGACCACAGGAAAATGTGGGCCCCAGAGTGAGACCAATTGAGAACCACTGGTCTACGCCATGTATATGGACATAGTGGGCATTGCAGGGAAAAGACGGAAGTATAATCACAATACAAACCAATTATTTATTTTGGCTGAGTTAGTGGGCCGGGCAACCAAGACGAATGGGCCGCATCCGGCCCTCAGGCCTTAGATTAGACTGTTATGTAAAATTCACATTTTTTATCAATAAAAGAAAGAAACCACATGACAGAGTTGGACGTTTTTTTTTGAAAGGTTGGATTTTTTAGATCCTGACTAAAGTCAAACTAAATCTTTAGTTTCATGAAGAAAAAGAAAGGCTTTAAGATGGTTACAGTGAACCTCACTCTCTGTGACAGAATAAAAAACCTTCAGCCTGTTGGAGACAAAACACGTTTGTGATTTTAATGTTTTAAAGCTACAGTACATCCTATGAGGGGGTTGTTCTCACATTAAATGCTCATTGTCGTTCTATCTAAATAAATTACTATGTTTTACATATATTTATTCATAACCTTAAAAGTTAAACCAGACTGTGGTCATGTGACTGCATGTTTGTGATTGTGACACTTGATCTCATAGTACATTAATACTGCAGTATAAAATTAAAAGTTCAATTTAAATATTCCAAAATCCAACTTTATTCTCAAAAATAGTCACCTCCATATTATATCCAGCCTATAGTCGGACTAATTAGCACAGTGTGTGAATGGGAATCAGGGTCCAGTTGATTTTACACAGAAGGGAGCTCCAGGGTATGTGTGTGTGTGTGTGTGTGTTAGTGTGTGTGTTTTCAGCGTAGCCAGGAGCAGGGCACCCACTGAGGTTCAGTGTCCAGTTTGTTGATGAGTCGTAGCAGCTCGTTGTAAGCTTTGTCCTGGTCGATGTTGACGATGACGGCGTCGAACAAGTGACCGCAGCTCTGCTCCATCTCCCGGGCTTTTTCTATGATGTCCCTCAGCTCCTCGGGCTGGACACGCACAGACACAAAGACACACATTAGGATAGGGTCCTTCCAAAATGGCGCTGAAGGCATCATTACATTTATATATCTATTTATATCTTTAATAGTATATTATATATTTTAAGTATATGTTATTGTATAAATGTATATACTGTAAATGCTACACGATGCAAATGAAAGTATTTTTGTATGTATACATATATGTATGCGTGTGTGTACATGTAAATATAAATATACGCCCACATATATGCATATATGTGGCTGTGGGTTTATAAATATAGTTTTAGGTGTAAATTTAGCAACCCCTATGGATAATGGGTATATAAATATAAATACTATAATTTAAACAGCTGAGTGTGAATACATAAATATTTATCTATAAATATATATTTATATATGTATGCGTGTGTGTATTATTATTAGTATAAGTATAATTATCTTTACATTCATATATATATTTATATATATATTAAGTATGCATATGCGTATTGGTATATATGTACATGCATGTGTATGTATATATATTTACCACCTATTAATTTACTAATACCACTAACCTTAACCTATCTACCTGCTACTTACCCACTGACATACACTGTTCAGTTCCAACATATTCAATTTTTTTTGCTGCTACTCATGTCTGTACCTTATTGTATTTTTTTGCATTTTATTGTATTTATCTGTTGTTTGCTGCTGTTCTGCTGCTGGAGACATAATTCCCTGAAGGAGGGACTCCTGAAGGACTCATGAAGTTGGATGGATAGATAGATAACTACGTACCCACAGTGTGGTTAATGATGTGGACAACATAAAATCATCACTGCTCTTTATCGGCCGATGTGTGTAAACAGTAACAAACCTTTGGGTTCTTGTTTTCTTTAGCCAAAAGGGCTCGCAGTCTTTCCTGGGAGGGCGGAGCTACAAAGATGATGTAAGGCTTCAAGTCTGAGGTCCTCAACACTTTTAGCGCCTGGGAAAATAGTTACAGAGAAAACAAAGTTTGCCACAATGAATAATTATTAGATCTTCCAGGCAATAAGTTGCTCTGCAGTATAGGCCAGTCCTGTCAAAAATGAAGATGTCCACTAACTTGGGTCAAATGTCCACATTTTGCAAAATTGGAACACTTTGGGTTTCCATTCCAATAAGAAGTATTATAAAAATATGACTGTTACTTTTTTAAGGGGTTAGCACAGGGAATCAATCCATCTCTAACTGTTCTCTGTATCTTTTACTCCAACTACCTCCACGTCCTCCTTCTCTGCATCCATCGAATCTCCTCTTTGTCTTCTACCTGGTAGCTCCATCAAGCTAAAAAAAACCTTGCCCTCTAGTGGCTGTCATTTGCAGTGAAACTACTAAACATCAAAATTGTCATTGGTCCAGTAACAGCAGTCCAGGGACTTGTCGATAGTTACCAATACTACAGTTAAAGACATGGGTGTAGTATAGTAGAAGCAGTGCAGTACAGAAGTACAGCTGTACTATGATAGGGTTTCTAAGCAACATGGACAGACACCCACCTGTGTGTGCAGACAGAGCACGCAGATCTTTCCAGTGTTGATGACCTGCCTCACTGAGTCGGTGCTGGTTCCGTACAGGTTCTTCTCAAAGTCACCAGATTCAATCAGCTTTCCTGCGCGACGGTAGAAGAGGAAGAAGAAGAACAGGTTATCACGGTGTGAAAACAAATCCTTTACAGACCTTGGAGAAGAGTTGGGTAAGGATGTTTCCAAATTTAGTTCTTTAGTGTTTAGTTGAAAATTAAATAGAAATGTTATGTCATTACCCTAACGGAAACTAATTTTGATGTGATATATATTTTACATATGGACAGAATACACAACAAAAAATGTCACATGTTTTTTCATTCATTCATCTACTTATCCGTTCACAAAGTCTCCACAACTGCCACTTGAAGCTGAAACCTTGCAGTCCCAAGTCTTCTTCCTAAACCATTATTCCACCACTGCCGTCCAAGAGATTTTTAATATACATAATAAAATATACATTTTTATTTGTTATATTTATTTTTACTTTACTTAGAATTGCCCCACAGTATAAAACCCTGACTTTATCAACTGAACCCAACATGTATGCCCTTGCAGAAATGTGAGGGTTTAGTTGTATTACTTTGCTACCACCTGGTGGAAGATAATGTAATTATTCTTGTAATCCCATGGAGCAATAACGTCACTTTTTTGTCCTGCAGTGGGTAATATTCCATGGCAGTGTTTGATACACACAGCAGCTAAATTAGCTACAATAGTGATCTAGTCACCAGGCAGTGGTGGCCTAGTGGTAAAGGAACCAGACTAGGGTCCAGAGGGTTACAGGTTCGAATACACCAACTGTCAGGTTACTACAGAGGTACCATGTCATTGTCCCCACTCAATGCTCCCCAGATTCTCAAAGCTGCCCACTCTCCACTGTGGTGATGGGTAAATGAAGAGATACCATGTTACATGATAACATGATAACATGTTGTGTCTGGTCCACAGTTTTACTGCAGTATTGTTTAAATGCCTCTCCCTGTTGGATGTACATCCTTGGATGATGATAAAAACAGATTAATGTGACTATATTGTAAAAACAGCCTCATTGTGGTTAGTTTTCAAAATCAAATCTTTTAAAAATGTTTCTAATGATATAAGAAATTTTTTTTTTTGTTTCTTCCCAAGTTCTCAGGGAGCTTCACATGGTGCTTTTATTCTCTCTTGTGTCCTTTCTTATGGCGGTGGTTCTGACTACCTCTAGTTGATTTTAATTTACAAGGTCCCAGCAGAGGGCGCACCGAACTAAGGAAGCAGATGATGTTTCAGCACCACATGAAACAAACTGTTTTTTTTTTTTCCAAGAG
>JAFBJS010005648.1:25230-35288 GCA_016785265.1 Paraplagusia blochii
GGTCAAAATTAGAGAACAACTCATAAAAAATGGAATAATTCTGAAATAATACCATCTTCACTGTTCTACAGTTAAATGACATTTTATTGTGTCTATATCATTGTACTACAACACTTTTTTTCACAAAATGACTAAAGGTATTTCGCCAAAAAAATGTTTTTTGTATAGTGTATATCTATAGATATACATAGATATGGATATATGTAAACTTTTGACACACTTCATGGTTTCATTGTTGACAAAGTAGTTAATATATATATATATATACACACACACACACACACACACATAAATTGATACGAGTTAAATATGCCTAGATTCTCTTTAGGAGAGACAAGGATGGACAGGATCAGGAATGAGGTGATTAGAGGGACAACACAGACAGGAAGGTTGGGAGAAAAAGCTAGAGAAGATACAGACAACAGGGGGAGATGGAAACATTGATTTGCTGTGGCCAAAAGGAGAAGAAGTCATTTTTACCTGCTGATAATTCTGCTTCAAAGGTCTGCCGGGTCACAAAGTGGTATTCGCGTCCACTCTGCTCACCATCACGTCGACTTCGTGTGGTGTCTACAACACAGTCATTGAAATATTACTCAAATAACATTCAGTTTTTTTTAACAACAGAATATGTGTGTGTTACTGAGTGCCTTACGAGGTACAGCCCCAGCGAAGCGTTCAGGTTGGTTGTTGAGAAGTCTCTGCCTTAGTTCACTCTGTCCACAGCCAGTTGGACCAATGAGGGCGATCGGCCTCTTTCTATTGGCCGGCTGGTGGTACAGAGCCATCTCCTCATAGGTGAGGACTTCCTCATCAAAATCTATATTGAGGAATGAATCAGAATTTGAATTGATGATGTGTTTGAGGATAATCAGAGTGTTGTGGTTCCTCAGGGTTGAAGACAATGGTCTGGACCTACCATCGTTCTTGTGAGTGTTGTACAACATTTTTTTTCTTTTCCTTTTGTTCTTCTTTGCACACCACAGCTTTCCTGTCAACGATAGAGTTCAGCATCAGAATGAGTATCTACAAAGTATAGTATGGTCCCTACAGTAAAAGGTACTGAAAAATATTTTATTTATTATTTGATTAACTGAATTAATTAATGAGCCTCTCTGATGCCACCTACTGGAGAACTGCAGGCATTGCAAGGAAAGGCAGAAGTATAATGATATTACAAATAAATTGAAATAACTGGCGGGTCCCAATAAAAAGTTCAACAAGCCACAACCCGCCCCCAGGCCTTAGTTTGCCAAGGCATGTGTTAAACTAAGGTCCAAGGGCGCAGTGTAAATATATTTGGTCCACTAAATCAGTGGTCCCCAATCACTGGGCAGGGGACCGGTACCGGTCCGTGGGTGAATCGGTGCCGGGCCGCAGAGAAATAATGTTTCCTTTTGGTCCCATCTGTCTATTACTTCCACTTGATCCATACGCATATCAACAAAAGAACTGACCAATAGAATGGCTAGGATTCCATCATCAATAATGCAACTATATTTTATTAGGAAATATTTTCTCAGTGAAGACAACAACGATAAACTCAAAATGATGCAGAGTCATTGATACAAAATTCTAACTTTTTATATCGGTCTGGTAGCAGAAAATTATAGGCTGTGTGCACTAGAGAAATCCTTGTTGTGCCAATGCACAGATAATTTTGGTAGGAACAATTTATAGGTAGGAAAATTTATAGTATTAGCTGTGTATGAGACATACAGTGTGTATTTTGTTCTTGGCCTGTGGAAAATAAAGATTTATAATAATAACAAACTTGAAAGGCTACTGATAAACAAGCTTCTGTTGTTCCAGATACAATGTTCACGCAGATTTTGTTTCCTAGGAAAAACATTCTACATTACAAATTTGGGGAAGAGAGGAAATGTGAACAGCTGCTGTTAAATTTTCAGTAAATTCAATATATAATCAAACAATAATTTTAGCCCAATTTCAAACTTCATCCCAGTGTGAATTTCAGTTTAAAAGCCCTGATCTAAGAAGTCGCTGACAAATACACTTGTATTTCCAGGTTTTCCATCGTCAACGTCTTATTAGTCTCACTATTCTGATGTTGATGAAGATTCTCAGTCATCCAAGTTTTTGGAAAAATGTTTGAAAAGTTTGAAGCCTTGAAAAACCTTTTTTTTTTAAAAATTCACTCTCTTGATACGAATCCATGGACATTTTTCACTGTCATGTAAGTGGTTTACAAATTAATATGAATTCCTGCAACATTCTCAGAGTACTTTGAGTTGAAAAGAATCCAGAATGTGTGTGAAGCTGCAACTGCCAAGATAAATCTTTCAACTGCATCTGTTCCCCCTTATTTCTCCATTTCAGTCAGCCACTGCCTCTGGATGTTTTTAAGCCCAGGCGAAATGAACAGAGAACTAAAAACCACATGAAGGTGCTTTTTGTTTTTCAACAAAACAATGTAAGCAATAAACTCCAATAATGTTCAAAGATTTAATGAGGCTTTTTAACAAAGTATGCACTTGTTTAAAACGCATCAAACCTTTAACAAAGAAGCATGAGGAAAACTGGGAAACTGACCTGGCTTCTCTGGCTCCTTGTCTTCTTCTATGGTCTGTTTCATGGCTTCTCTTTGCTGCTGGAAGCTCTTGCCTGTGGATAGTTCAAAGACCAAAGGTTTGTAAATGGTTGTGTCTCACCTCAACTTCCCAACATTTGAAGGAAACAGAATTACCATCACAGAGATGGCCTCACCTGGTACCAGTCCGGCCAGTGGCTGGTTATCCTCATCTCCGTCTCTGTAGGCCTGCCACCAGTTGGGGTCCGACTGACTGATGATGTGTAGGATGTCTCCCTTTTGGAAAGACAGGCCCAGCTCTCTACATGGTACGTAAGGGTCATCGGAGGGATCGTAGTCAAAGTGGGCCTTCACATGGACCTGGAAAACCAGATATTACAGGTTTTTCTTAGTGGGGACCACTGTACAAGGCAGGGGTCTCAAACTCAAATAAGTTGAGGTCCACCACCTACACCACCATTTCACGGAGGGCCACGTCCCATGGCCAAATCAGTTTCCCATAGATTCTGTGTAATACAACACTGAACCAGAAGGAGGCCGTGGATCAGGTTTTTTTTGAGAACTATAGGATTTACCATAAAATGTGGAGAACAAATTTATAAAATGTAAAACTTATATTTACTGGTTAAGCCCACAATACTATACTGTAGTACAGAACAGTACATCAATCATTTATTTTGGTGATGGTAAAGTTCAGTTAAAATTAACCGCCAATGGCATATGGATAATATCTATTGTTTTCAAGGTTTGTGACAAAAATATGGGTCCCCTGAAAACAAGTCTAAGAAACACACAGTTTGGCAATCTCTCTGAAAAATACTTGAAATAGCCACGAGGTGCCAAACATTCATTAGTCAGTTTAAATAAACAGAAAACACTGGACACTATTGTTGGGTTGCAAAAAAAATAACATAAAAAAAAAAAACTCAACACTCACCACAGTCTCTTTGACAAGAGGTCTGTTCTGATTGCCCGGAATCAGCACAAAGGTTAGTAGGCCGTGCATGTCGGCCTGACGAAAACAAGGCAATGGAGGAAAAGAGAGACGTAGGAAGAGAGAAGGAGAGAGAAAAGTTATTTATCACTTTGCGTTTGTCACTATAATAATCTCCTTTTTTTAATTTCAGCTTGACAAAGCCTAGAAATTGTCAACAAGTGTGCCCTGGTAAAATGTCGTTGCTGATCAAAACTGCAGATGGCAGTAATGGTGTCCTGTAAAGCAGTGTCCCACCATCCACGAACCGGTTAAATGTCTCTTACTATTTTCGTGGACCGGTCATTAAGGTGTGGCAGATAAATACCCCGTAATAAAAATTTTCCTACCTATAAAATTTTCCTACCCCAATTAACTGTGCATGGGCACAACAAGTGCCCACAACCTATAATTTTCTGCTACCAGAACAGTATAAAAAGTAAGAATCTTGTATCAATGACCCTGCATCATTTTGAGTTTATTGTTGTCTTCACTGACAAAATATTCCCTAATCAAATATAGTTGCATTATTGATGATGGAATCCTAGCCATTCTATTGGTCAGTTCTTTTGTTGATATGGGTATGGATCAAGTGGAAGTAATAGACAGATGTGGCCAAAAGGAAACATTATTACTCTGCGACCCGGCACCAATTTACCCACGGACCAGTAACAGTCCCCGACCCAGTGGTTGGGGACCACTGCTGTAACTTAGCTCAATTTAGACGTAGCCAAACTATGACCTGAGGGCCATATATGGCTTGTTTGGCATTTCAATCCAGCCTGGCAAATTTGTCAGGATTGTACTATGATTTTACAATAATCTATAAATAAATAAAAAAATTTAAATCTTTACATATGATCATTATATTTATGCCTCTTCCTTGCATGTCCTTATTAGAAAGCATAAAATTTTAGCAGAGGTAAAATTTTTTCCCTAGGCCAGATTTAAATTCATATAGAATATGGTGGGAGTTCACACATGTTTTTCTTTTAAACATCGCTGTGACCTTTGTTCATAAACTGACATCAAGTTTAAGTGTAAAAAAACAATCAATGGAAAAAGAAAGAGAAGAAATAAAACTAGAAAATACTGCAAACATCTGCACTGGCACAAAATAAAGACCACATGTTTTTTACCTTATTCAGATCAGACAAATTTTATTCTTCTATGTTTTGCGTGAATAGCAAAGTGCAGAGTGAGTCTATACTTACGAGGATGTCGAAGACCTGGTTGACATCTTTCCCCCTGATCTCGATGCCATTGATCTCCAAGATCTCGTCTCCTTCTGATAACAGACCACTGTGTTCTGCTGCTCCGCCTCGGACGATACGACTGATGATGACACTGTCCATTTCATTACGCACAGTCGCTCCCTGTGAGGGTTAAAAATAAATGAATAAAAAATAAAAAAAGGAAACAATGGCATCCAAGAAACACAACCGCTGAGTCAAGGTAAGATGTTAATGTTCTAGATAATTTGGTTTATTTTCCCTTTTTCTTTTTCCACAGATAACCCCTTACTGATGTCTAACAGTTTGATAAGAGTTTCCTCTGGGCGTGTGCAGTCAGTGTCTCACCAGTGGAACATCTCTGGCCTTTTCTATGCGAACGATCTTGACGGTCTCTCCTCCCCACTGGGTGAGTGTTTCTCCTTGTGTGGGCAGTATTTCAGGCTGCATTTCCTTCTCTGCTATGTTGTCATGGGTCAACAACAGAGACTGCACAAACACACACAAAAATACATGTAATTTTCCTTAGTTAAATGGACCAAAGCAGTAAAGCAAATGAGTCTCTACCTGTAGGTTGGTGTCAGACAGCAGGGTGTGAAGTTCGAGTCCCTCTTTGTTCTGACTTGACTGGATGAGATTCCTGACCTGAAATGTACACACGTATGATGAGGTGGTTATGATATTACAGCACAGTAATAACAACAATTAAAGACTCAATGAGGACAAATTCTGATGTTCAAACATGTCTTATCAGACAGTTTCTCTCAGTCCACCTTGTGTTGAAAATATAACATAGTCTTCTCATGTTTAAATACAGAAAGTACAGAAATAAAGTAAATCCATCCCTCTATTTAAAATATCTAATAATAATCCTAAAATATACATGAGGTACGTTTTTATAATTTCTATAAACATTATTACAAACAGCATGTGAGGACAGGGGATTAATGACCCAGTGTAAAAAAGTAAATTATAAAGCACAGGTCTTAAACCTGTGGCCCACAGGACCTTCGCGGCCCGTAGAATGATATTTTGTGGCCCCCACCTTCATATGAAAGTTTCATGTTAGTGCGACCCACAAGATTTATACAGGGGTTTCACTGCAGGTCAACATTGTTGGAAATGTTCATGTTGGGTGCACACAATGGCAAAGTAGACTCTCCTTTGTTGCACTATATCTGTGTAAAAGTGTATTTTCACAGATTGATGTACTGTACTGTACAGTACTGCAGTAGAACACTCTGGGCTTAATCAATAAATACATGGTATTTTTTTTAATATTTTACAGATTTTCTCTCTACACTTTTTGGCAAATCCTATAATTCCCATAACCCTGGTCCTCAGACGTCTTCAGGTTCACTTCCTGCTGATTTGTTTTCGGTTTCTCTAATTATCAGCAGTGTTGTTTTAATTTATTGACTTCTATTTATTAAAGAGGGGTTTTGTCTGGGGTTATGTGGCTTCTTGTTTTTTCCCCCCATATAATGTTTTTATTACTCTAATTTACTTTTTTATAACTTCTATTTTAATTTTAAGATTATATTTTTACTTAAGTGTCATCTCTGGTGATTTTTTTGCCTTTTTTGTTTATCGCATTCTGTTTTTCAAGTACTTGCTTTGTTAAATGAGGGAAAGATACATAAAAGACACTTTAAAAGTAGATTCCTTGAAAATAAATGATCTTGAATTATGACCTATTTATTTCCCATAGTGTTGTTTTGGACAGTTTTTTTTTTCCACTTCACTGACGGTGACAAAGAAACATTTTTTCAGAGAGAACAGTGTGGACTTGTTAACTTGTTAGTAACCAAATGCGGTGAGGGAAATGAGGGGGAAGCAACAAAGCAGCAATATTGTGTTGGTCATTAATGAGATTCCAATGAAAAGAGTCACTACAGTAGCAGAGTCTTCACAACTATGTCCTCTTCTTTTATCTCAACAGGAAGCCTGTATTTATACCATATACAGTATATATATATATACATATACATACAGTATATACTCATATATATACATATATACAGTATATACACATACATATATACATATATACATATATACACACATACATACATATATACACATACACATATACATACATATATATATAAATATATATATATAAAATGTTTATATGTGAGTTTTTTTGATGATGATGATTGTGAGAGAGCATATTGAAATCCCAAACTTATAGACTTGGTAGAGGAGCAGGAATTAGATAGTTCTAAAGTCGGGTCATGTGGTTTACCTCCAGGGCCAGCGGAAGTGCCTGGTGAGTGTGAGGGTAGGGAGGAGAGGGTCGGTGCATGCTGCCCACCACAGCATTATGAATTTTCAGTGCTGACTGGAAATCAGACTGGAAGGGATGAGGACAAAAGGAACAGGATTAATTTGAAATTCCACACAAACCTGAGGTCACACTCAAAAATTCTGTGCATGTTCAAACATTTCCAGCAGTTCGCTGACATTTTCCTTTAAGCCACAGTCATGGAAATATTATTAGTCCACCCTGTCTTTTTTCTTTCATTTCTTGTTGATTTTCATACCTGCTACCACTAAGGGGACATTTGTTTGGACATATATAATGATAATAACAATAATAGCTCATAGAAGTTTAATTTTAAAACTAATATTTAATGCCTGTCCATGTTTTATTGATGGTATATGGTATATAGGTGATAGAAGAGAGTCAGCTAAGGTGAAGGAAAGGTTTACAGGACAGTGTTGAGACCAGCCATGATGGATGGATTAGAGATACTAGGAATAGACAGAAGACAGGTGACAGAGCTGGAAGTGGAGGAGTTAAAGATGCCGAGATTCTTTTTAGGAGAGACAAAGATGGACAGGATCAGGAATGAGGTGATTAGAGGGACAACACAGACAGGAAGGTTTGTAGAAAAAGCTAGAGAAGACAGGTTGAGACATTGGTAGAAGAATGATCCTAGAGATGGAGCTACCAGGTCAGAGACAAAGAGGACATCGGTGGATGCAGTGAGGGAGGACATGGATGTAGTTGAGAGTCAGAGTAGAAGATACAGAGGACAGGGGTGATGGAAATTGTTCACTCGCTGTCGTAACCCCTGAAAAAGGGACGAGACGAAAGTAGTAGAAGAAGAAGAAGAAGAGCAGTTATAAAGAAACGGAAACTAAAGAAAATATAATAACCAACTATTTTTTCCATGACTGTATGTCTAAAAGCTTTATGTTCTATTTTACATATAAGACTTTGTCAGCAAGGGGCAAGAAAACAACTCCAAAGATTTATGGTCCAGTCTCCAACCTCTTAATATCAGAGTAAAGCCCCCACTTCAGAATGAAGTCTCACTCCAGTGAGAGGAATGTCTGAGGAGCCCCTAGTGCTGGAGACATTTCATTTCCACAGAGCGGAGACCAAAACACTACATCCATCACAATCTCTTGTAAGACAGAGATTAGAAGTTTCATTCAATGGACTCAATGTTACCTTGTGAAGTAGTGCAAGTACCAGCTCTACGTCATTCTGACTCTGCTGGTCAGACAAGCAGCCTCGAACCTGCTTCAACAGGAGCAACAACTCCTCCAACTCTGTGGGAAACAAACAGATGCGTTCACGTCAGAGCAGAAACACAGAGCTACAAGAGGACAGTCTGTCTTTCCCGGCCGTAGACGGACTCGTTTATGAGTGAGCTTCTCATTTCCTCTGTCAGGACTTACACTCGATCATGTGTGTTCCAGGGTTTGTGATTGTGTGAGTGTGTAAACACCACCACCCCTGGCAAAGTTTTAATTAAGTTGCTCTCCAGAGTTTCTCTTGTCGTCCTCTCCCTCCCTGAGGAATTCCGTCTTCTTCACATTCCTTTCTCTTTAAGATGCCTTGAGCCATTCATAATTCCCCCCCGATTTCCTTTTTGTCCCCTTATTTCTACGCTTTGATTTTTCAATACTCATCTTTTTACGGCTTCTGTCTTCTACGAGAGTGATGTGCGTTTGGTGTTTGTGAGTGTCTCTTACCCAACAGTGTGTGTTGGCTACTGAGCGATGACTGCTGTGCTGTGTATGCATCTTCCAGGAATGTCGGGTTGTCGATGCCAATGTGGGGATTTTGGGAGAGTTTCCTGAGTCTGAGTGAAGCGTTCAGGTCCAGCTGCCGACCTTCTTCCTCCCTTCTACGTCGCAAGTCCTCCTAACACAAACACACAAAGACAGACGGTACATGATTAACTGGAATCTTATTTTATCTGATGGATACATTTTCGCTTAAATAAGCAAAGAAGAATAAGAGAAACAATCATCAAGTGGATAAAAAGAAGCTGCTGAAACAGGTCTGTGCAAAAGGTTTAGATTAGTAACCGTCAGCCCGTCTCCAGCCTGGAAAGGCTGCTAGTTATTTTAGTTTTAAAAATGTGGGTAGGGAAGAACAGAGTAGTTCAGAAGGAATTTTGGTCTTTGTGAGAAAAAAAAAGTTTTTTTTACAGGATAACAAGGTAGGAACTTTGTTACTATGGAAAAGACGAGAGTGGCAGTCAAACATGTGAGCACGGTGCAGGACACTTTTGCAGGTGTACAAAAGGAATGGCTAAAAATGACTTTGTCACGTCTGATACTGATACTACGAGCTATTTATCCCTCGGGAGTATCCTTGAGGAGCATTTAACCCATCACCGTAGTGAGGAGTGGACAGCTAGCTGAGCCAGTGCCCCTGGAGCAGTGTGTGGGGATGATACCATGCGCAGGGCACCTCAGCGCTACATTGGCGGTAGTGGGATTTACCTATCGCTCCAAGTTAAGCTGAGTAATTCCGTTTGGATACTGAACCAGTTGCCTGTAGTTTTTCTAATGTGCGAGTCAGATTGAACCATCCCTACTATACCAATTGGGTTAGATAATGATAAGAGCAGATGATATCGAATTACGTAGCGATTAAAGAGAGTCTGGACAGGATGGGGTGTGTGTTGGAGAGGAGAGGAGAGAAGACAAAGTCGGCAGAAGCAAGTAATAATTTAGGCTTTTTAACCCTTGTATTATGTTGAAAAAAAATTACGTTGTTTATGTTGCGGGTCATTTTGACCCGTACTGTATTAATCCACTCAAAACAGTATAAAAACAGATTAAACCAATAATAACTTTATTTTAATTTATATCAACACTTATATAGTTTATACAAACACTTAATAGGTATAACAATACATTTTTTTTTCAACACTATGTTTAAAAACTATTTTGAACTAACTAAGTTAGTACCCTCTCCATGTACTGTTTTTCATTCAACCTGCCCCATTTTCTTACATTTACGTGTTCAACATTTTCAAAGCTCTCCATATGA
>JAFBJS010005656.1:0-18179 GCA_016785265.1 Paraplagusia blochii
TTTTATAATTGTGACGTTTTTTTTACACTTTCAAAATATTAAATTTATGTCAGTTTTGGAGAATCTAATTATATTATCCAATAGGACAGTTCAAAATGGTGTATTGCGATGAGAACAATAGAATAGAATTGATAGTTTCTCTCAAACATTTAGAAAACATGACACACAATTAGGGGTTTTTTTTCTACAAAAATCCTAGATTTTCTAGGATTTTCTAGGAAAAAATAAAATTCTGAATGTGTAAGAAATTTGAAAATGATGTATTGTGCTGAAAAAAATATATAGTTTTTTTTAAACATTTAGAAAAAATGACATGCAGAATCATTTTTATTACAAAAAAACTAGATTTTCTTCAAAAGTTTTTTTTACATTTTCAAAAAAAGGAAATTCAACATTTGATATTTGTGGAGAATCTTTAATTATTTTTCCTATAAAAAATTAAAAATGATGCATTTCTAGAAGAAACAGTAGAATTTGATTGTTTCTCCTAAACATTAACAAAAGAAGACATACAAAATTAGGGTTTTTTCCATACAAATTCTAGATTTTCTTGAAACTTTTTATATTTTCTAACAAATTAAATTTAAGATTTGAACAGTCAGTTATTTTATTACAAAAATCAAAATAATGCATTTTGATGAGAAAAAAATGAAATTTGATGCTGCTTTTAAAAAGTTAACAAAACAATTAACAAAACAAGAAGTTAGAAAACAAGAAAAAAATGACATGCAGAATAATTTTTTTTCACAAAAATACTAGATTTTCTTTAAAAGTTTTTTTTACATTTTCAAAAAAAGGAAATCTGACATGAAATTCAGGGAGAATCTTTAATTAATTCATCCCATAAAAAAATTCCAAATGATGTATTTTGATGAGAAAAAATAGAATTTGATAGTTCGTCATAAACATTTTGAAAAAAATGACACACAAAATTTTGGATTTTTTTCCTCAAAAATCCTAGAATTTCTTGAAAGTTTTTATATTTTCTAACAAATTAAAATTAAATTTTGAAACTTCAATTAATTATTTTATTCCATAATATGTATTTTGATGAGAAAAAAAATAAAATTTAATGTTTCTCTCAAAAAGTTAGAAAACGATTAAATGCAAAATTTGAGTTTTTTTCTCAAAAAAATCTAGATTTTCTTCAAAAGTCATTTTTATATTTAAAAAAAATAAAATTCAGAATGTATAAGAAATGTTAAAATGATGTAGTGTGCTGAAAAAAATATTTATAGTTCTTTTTGAAACATTTTTAAAAGAAGAAACAGATTTTTTTTTCACAAAAATCCTAGATTTTCTTTAAAGGTTTTTTTACATTTTCAAAAAAGGAAATTCAAGATTTGAAATTTGTGGAGAATCTTTAATTATTTTATCCCATAAAAAAATCAATATGATGTATTTTGATGAGAAAAAATTTAATTTGATTGTTTCTCGTAAACATCTAGAAAAAAATGACGTACAAAATTAGGGTTTTTTTTTCACAAAAATCTTAAGATTTTCTTGAAATTTTTTTTACATTTTCAAAAAAAAAGTAATTTAAAATTTGTAGAGAACCTTTATTTTATCCCATAAAAATAATTCAAAATGATGTATTTTGATGACAAAAATCTGAAAAAATCTTTTTGTCCACAAAACTCCTAAATGTTCTGTGAAATTTTGCTCAAATTTTGCTCAAAGTGATGTATTTTGATGAGAAACGTGCAGAAAAGATAAATATTTTTACTAAAATTGTAATGCAAAAGTGAAAAATATGGACTAGACTTTTCATTAAAAAAATCACATTTAAGACATAATGAAAGAGGCCATAAATATTTTTTCAAAAACAATTTTTAAATAACCTTGTAGAGAAATGGTCAGAAAAAAAATACATTTTATTTATACAATTTTTAAGATTTTAACATTGCCCAAATGTTTCATATTCTACATTAATCTTTTCCTCTTTAATTAGTTTCAAGTACACAGAATACGATTCAAAACATACAGAACAGATTAAGGTGATCTATTTCAAATATTTTCAACAATTTTTTTTACCACTCGACGTTGTCTGATTGTTACTTGCAATTCTTCTTCAATTTTGTTATGAAGAAAATACAGCATTCTTTATTCTTTATGATGAAAAACATGCAGATAGGTAACATATCAAATACATTTTATCCTAAAAATGTTATTACCATTTTTCTCCATCTGAACAACATGACAAGTGAAATTTATTATTTTACAAAGAATCTCTAAAATAAATTTACAATTTATGCTTATTCAAAATGCTTTATTTTGATAAAAAACATGTAAAGATTTTGTTTCCATTTTCCATAATTTTCATCATATTTTCACATTCTCGTCAACGTGCTATGCATCATTAAATATGCCAAAATAGCATTAAGCACAAAATGTGAGAATCAATGTACAACAGATATCATAAGATTTTTTTTTTCATAATTTACATGATTGAATGTTATAATTAAAATGCATTGTATTCAATTTGTAACAGATTTATTGCTACACAGACAGAATCTGGTCCAAACCACAACAGTTTTTGGCCACAGGAAATAAAACTGTTATATAATTAAACAGATAAAATGAATAGAAACAGGGATGGAAAATAGTTGATTTGAAACATGGAATGTTTCTGAAGTAATTCACAATTTAATTAACAAATAACTCTGAGCCTTGTTTCAAACAATTACTGAAATTATTAAATAATCTGTCAATTTTCATCATTTCCTTTAAACTTGTCAAACTAAAGATGCTTTTAGTAAAGATTTTTCTTAAAACTATGGAATCTAATCCACAAAGATGAACAAATGCACCAGTAATAGTACGGAATGCTGACTTAAAATGCTTTTATTACTACAAAAAGTGTTATCTATAAATAAATTAAACATTAAAAATGTTCCCAAAGTTTCAATAGTGCAAGAATGCGTACTGTAACTGTTCCAAATGACAAGGTACAATGAAACAATTGCTCTGCAGTGTAGACAGTTGCAGCTAGGGCAGAAATGCATGAGTGACAAATGAAATTATTTTACCATAAATATTCAGTTCATTTTTGTAAACAATACAGAAATAAAGATGGTTATTTTGTTGGACCTGAGTGACCACACAAAGAGGGGGTAAAAAGTTTCTAGTTACCACCAGCAGGGGTCACCAAAGCTGATAACGTGCATCCATTTATTCACCTGGCTACTAAATACAGATCCCCACACCTAATCTTCAAGAAGTCCTTTACCAACACCATCAACTGTACTTCCCTGCCACTCCACTCTTAGCGGTTTCTTGAATAGCTTTATTTAAGCATAATTAGCGAATCTATGCTACAAGTTTTTCCCCTTTATCTTTTTGTTAACATTACAATTTTTTTTAGCTTGCTTGATGGTAGCAGTCTTTGCTGATTTGTTTATAATTATTCCCACATTCCTTAAGTCTCTTCCTGGTCAACAATTCTTAAAAGTTCCATTCAGACACACAATAGAAATGATCATTTAAGACATTTTACGTTAGCATAAGCATCTTTATTTTTCTTATTATTATTGTTTTAATCTGTACATATTTGACAACGAACCTTCGCGCTTGAAGGTAATCGCAAAAAACTTGATAGCTTATTTTTGCTGTTACAAATATTTACATTTTGAGGGTAATATTTACAGTTTCATTAGTTCTGTTTTCTGCTCAAATACGTCCTGCCTGCTTCAAAGTTTTTCTCCTTCTGTTTCATAATTTAACGTGTTGTAACTTTTTAGGGGCCCTAAAACAAGTCCATTAAGGCCTGGTTATTGGTAACTCAACGTTAAATACATGTCTCTTTATGTTGGTCCTTCGTGTTGATTGATTTACGCTGCTAAGAAATCTAAAGTGGAATGTAGAAATTATTTTGAGTCTGACAATTGACCTCAGTTTTGGTCTCATCACGTTCTGTTATCAGCGTTCACAGAACATGGTCCTCCACATCCAGACAGGAAACCACTGTACATTTCTGGAGGAATGGTTTCCATATGGCGCTAACTTTTTGTCTCTAAGTGTGGACATGTGGACATTAAGCAGGATTCGGTTCTATAAAGACTATGGTGGAAGGTGAGAGACGGAGATGCAGAGATTTTAGGGAACAAATCTAACTCAGTCATCGCAGCCTCCAGACGGATGTAAGACTTTAAGCCTTGTGTTACAGTTGGAGTGAGTGTGTGTGTGTGTGTGTGTGTGTGTGTGTGTGTTAGCTGGTCCCACCCAGTGAACATCTTCTGACCAGGTTCTGTGTACTGGAGCTCAGATTCCACGTCTCTGTCAAACTTCTCTGTAAAAAAACCCCAACAAATTAGTGTTAACAGATTTACAACAGAAGAAAATACAAAAAAACATCAAACCAAAGTCTGGTGCTTCTATGTCTTTAGGATTGTCTTTTGTCTTTTTGTTTGTGGTCTGTTAAACTCACCTTGATGCTTTCTTCTCTCTCTCCAACTCCAACATTCAACACGTTCAAAGATTTCGCTCTCTTCAGTCTGAGAAGAAAAAAAGTCAAAATAAAGAACAGTCTAATCTTTTATTCCCTCAGTTTTCTCTCTACTGTCACAGTGTTTGCTTGTCAGAATCTTACCCAGAATTCCTTGGGAGGCTCTCGTTCGCTCCAACTCCTTTCAGTTTCCGGACCAGCTTCTCGCTGCTTCTCCGAATGGAATCTCTCAGTTTGGTGAAGGAACTGCTGCGTCTCAGGTTGTTGAACCCGTCTGGTCGACAACTGCCGTCATCGCCTCCAGACCAGGACCAGCTGGGACAACCATCACCTGGAGGACATGGACATTCTTACAAACATCAACTGGTGTTTTTATAAGACAGTTCGTCCAGGCCTTCTGACCCAGCAACATCAGCCCTTGGACGTATGTCTGTACCTTGCACTGATCCAAACTCCTTCTCATGAGCTCTGGTCAGGATCTCCTGGTAAAGAGCCTCGGCTTGTCGGTATTTTCCCTGTTTCAGGTAACAAGAGGCCTGAGGACAAAAAGATTTAAAGGAAAATGGTCAAAATTTGTATGTATTTGAATGTGAGAGGCTACAAAAAAGAATAATCTGTTACTAAGATTATTACTTTTGTAAAGATTGTTAATTTTTGACTTCATTTCATTTTGGGTTGTCACGGTAACTGTAATGTGTCCGTCTGGGCAACATGTGACCAAGGGAAATGTATCAAGTGTGAGTCCCAGACAGAAGTGTCAGTGAGAAACCAATGTTTTTTCAAAATAAAAGAAGAAGAATAGAAGAGAGTCAGCTAAGGTGAAGGGACGGAGGTGAGACCAGCCATGATGGATGGACTTGAGACACTAGGAATAGACAGAAGACAGGAGACAGAGCTGGAGGTGGAAGAGTTAAAGATGATGATGATAATGATAAAGATTCTCTTCAAGGAGAGACAAGGATGGACGGGATCAGGAATGAGGTAATTTGAGGGACAACACAGACAGGAAGGTTTGGAGAAAAAGATAAAGAAGACAGATTAAGGTGGTTTGGACATGTTCAGAGGAGGGACAGTGGAGACATTGGTAGAAGAATGATCCTAGAGATGGAGCTACCAGGTAGAAGAGAAAGAGGAGAGAAAGAGGAGAGGAAAAGAAAAATAACTAAACAATTACATGTCCTCATCTCTGCTCATAGAAACTAAACCAGGACAAAATAATGGAGCAACCAGCAAAAATAAACGTGTCCAGGAGGTGTCCTGTCTCAGAGTTACCAGATTGTTCTTGGTTTTGGCCACGTTGGCGTCATCAGGTCCCAGTTTGCTCTGGTAGATGTGCAGAGCTCTCTCATAATGCTGCTCCACCTCCTGGTACTTGCCCTGGTTCTGACACAGCAGGGCCAGGTTGTTGAGCTGTTTGGCAACGTCCGGGTGGTCAACACCGAAAACCTGAGGGTCAACAAACAGCACTCAGAGGATGAGGAGTACAAAAATATCTGGTTTCCTTAAAAAAAACAGGTCTGTGTCCTTCACACTGCGAAGAGTTAAAAGCAGTGAAAAAGTCACGTAGTCGGATGTCAGTCAAGTTCTTCTCACCTTCTCTCTGATTTCTAAAGCTCTTTTACACAGCGGCTCTGCTTCCTTATATTTCCCTCTTTTCCCATAAAGCACCGACAGGTTGTTGAGCGTTGCTGCCACCTGATGAAGACACAAATACAACGTCCATTAGAGAAATTCAACAGAACCGTTTCAGAATTTCAGGTTTTTTTTTTTTGCACCACAAAGAGAACGTTAACTCACAGCTGGATGTTCTGTTCCAAGAGTTTTCTCCCTTATGGCTAAGGCATCGTTCAACAGACTGGCTGCTTCTTTATATTTATTCTGGTCTCTGAATGAATAAAATCAAGAAAATCACATGACATTATCATTATCAGACCAAGCTGGAGACAATGACACATCCATGTCCTCACCTGTACAACAGGGCCAGTATATTTAACATAGTGGCAACGTCAGGGTGTGTGTGGCCCGAGGACTTTTTCAGGTCTTCCAACGTCTGTTCACACAATCATAAAACATTAAACTTGCAGAATGGATGTGAAAATATCTTAATATCATCCTGGAGGAAGAGTCTGTGCTCGCACCTGTTTGCAGAGCGGAACGGCGACTTCGTATCGTCCCTGTGACGCGTACTGAATGACCAGGTTGTGGAGAGTTCGTAGACGGGCAGGGATCTCGTAGCCGCCCTGCTGGGCAGCGACTGCTGCTGCACTGTTGTGAGACTGGGCCACTGTGGAACAACAATAATGATAATAATAATTTTTAAAAATAGTGTTATTGTCACTTCTACCGTCATTAGTTGAGTTTTTGACGTTAACGTTGGATACAATAGAAGAATGATCGTAGAGATGGAGCTACCAGGTAGGAGACAAAGAGGAGATTGATGGATGCAAGAAGAAGAACAAGAAAAAGAACAAGAACAATATAAGGAACAAGAAGAACAAGAAAAAAAAGAAGAAGAACAAGAAGAACAACAAGAAAAAAAAAACAAGAAGAAAAAGAAGAAAAAGAAAAACAAAAGAACAAGATGAAGAAAAAGAAGAACAAGAGGAAGAAGAAGAAAAAGAACAAGAAGAAAAAGAAGAACAACAAGAAAAAAACAAGACGAAAAAGAAGAAAAAAAGAAGGACAAGAAGATGAACAAGAAAAAGAAAAACAAAAGAACAAGAACAAGATGAAGAAAAAGAAGAACAAGAGGAAGAAGAAGAAAAAGAACAAGAAGAAAAAGAAGAACAACAAGAAAAAAACAAGAAGAAAAAGAAGAAAAAAGGAAGAACAAGAAGATGAACAAGAAGAAAAAGAAAAACAAAAGAACAAGAACAAGTTGAAGAAAAAGAAGAACAACAACAAGAACATGAAGAAGAGAAAGAAGAAGACCAAGAAAAAGAAGAAGAACGAGATGAAAAACAAGAAGAAAAAGATGAAGAACAAGAAGAAGAAAAAGAAGAACAAGAAGAAAAAGAAGCAGAAAACAAGAAGAAAAAGAAGAACGAGAAGAAGAGAGAGAAGACCAATGAAAAGAAGAAGAAGAAGAAGAAGAAGAAAAAGAACAAAAAGAAAAACAAGAAGAAGAACAAGAGGAAGAAGAAGAAAAACAAGGCCCCCTAGTGGCCGAGGCCAACAGTAAATGTCTTGTTTACATGTCCTCATGCTCCGCCTTAACACTTTCTCTTATAGAAAAAAAACAATATTTTATAACAATTCAACAGCAAGAGTCTCACTGTGTGTCTGCTGCTCGTCCTCAGTAGAAAAGAGATCATCCAGAGAGTCCTTGTTTGGAGGAGTTTCATTGTCCTCCTGCAGAGAGACAAAAACACTCAGCAGCTGCACCTTTACTCTTTAGATCAGGGGTTTCAAACTTGTGGCTCGTGGGCCATTTGCAGCCCGTTGAAGGATATTTTGTGGTCCCCACCTTGAGGTGAAAGTTGAATTTATAATATTTCATTTTCTGGTAAAAAAATCTTAACTAAAACTCAACAACCAGCTGTACTGTTAAAGTAATAAAGTTGTGTGTTTTTCCTGTTTACCGGTTGTGTTTCCTCCTGCTCATATTTCCTAATGGAGAACATGAACTGCAGATGTCGATTCTGCTCTTCCAAGGCCACCACCTCCTGCTCCTTCACCTGCAGCCGCTGCTGGGATCCGGCCAACTCGTCCCTCAACCACTGGTTCTCCTGACAGAGACGGCGAACCTACGGAGGGAAAGGACGGAAAAAATGGCGTCAAGAGTCAAAAAGGTAGCGGATAAGTTCATTTTTTAAGGGGGTAAAATTTCTACCTGAGTTCTCAACTTCTGTTTCTCTGCCTCAACAGATTCTAGGTGAGATGATAACGCTGCCATCATCTGAGGTCACAAACAGGATGAGAGGGTCAACACCATGATTTATGGTATTAAAAGTGACAAAGTCTTCAGTTCATCTGTACCTGAGCCTCACTCAGCCCCAGTCCTATCCTCTCCAGCCACTCGTGAATGATGTCACACTTCTCCTGCTCAACACTGCCACTCTGTGGTGACGCCCAGCTGTTCATCACCTGCTGCAGACTCTCCAGGAGACTGTGACTCTCATCTCTCAGCGCCTCCAGGCCTGAAATCACCTGCTGTGTGTTGCTCAGCATCTCATCGGACGACAACATGGCTCCGAGATCCTGAGGACCAGGAAACAGAAAACACAACACGTTGGTTCCTTAAACCAGTAAACCCCAACATTTTTGCGCCACGGACCGGTTAAATGTCTTGTACTATTTTCACAGACCGGTTGTTGAGTTGTGGCAGATAAATACCCCTTAATAAAATAAAATTTCTAGTGTTCTGAAATATTTTCCTACCTATAAAATCTTCCTACCCGAACTAACTGTGCATGGGCACAACAAGGATTTATCAAGTGCACCTGGCCTATAATTTTCTGCTACCAGACCGGTATAAAAAGTTAGAATCTTGTATCAATGACTCTGCGTCATTTTGAGTTTATTGTTGTTGTCTTCACAGAGTAAATGTTTCCTAATCAAATATAGTTGCATTATTGATGATGGAATCCTAGCCCTTCTATAGGTCAGTTCTTTTGTTGATATGGGTATGGATCAAGTGGAAGTAATAGACAGATGGGGCCAAAAGGAAACATTATTTCTCTGCGGCCCTGCCCCAATTAACCCACGGACCGGTACAGGTCCCCGGCCCACTGGTTGGAGACCACTGGCTTAAACAGCAAACTAATTATGAATGGCTGAAAATGTGACGCAGTCTGATAAAGGCAGTGATTGGCTGCATTGCAGGCGTGTTGTCTGACCTACAAACATCCACTCAGTCAATCCATGTAGCCTGAGGAAAAGTAACCAGGACAGAAGTGGTCTAGTTGGGGTGTGGTGCTGTAACAGGATTCTACAGGAAAAGTTCCTTCAACCTCAATGTTTCAGGATCAGATTTAAAGACCACGGTTTCAACGTGGAAGTATTTAACCCTCCCAGGATCTGGGACACTCGGTGACAGAGTGTTTGAAATTATAGAGTATGGTTGGATAAGTGCTTCAGGACAGAGTGAGCAAACGTCTGATAGACACATGGACTCAGCTGCAGAGCTCAAAAGCTACTTTGGTAAGATACACCACCAAGATCAACGTATCTCTGAAGAACTAACAAAAATCATTAAAAAAGTAGTTTTGTTGTGAAATTGATCTTTTTTTTTTTAAATCCACCAAGACTTTGGATTGTAAAAAATTATCTCAGGCAGCACAGTGGTCAGGCGGTTAAGGACGCAGACTTGGGTCCGTAAGGCTTCAGGTTCAATTCCAGCAGCTGCCAGGTTGTCACTGAGATGCTCTGAGCATAGCACGGTCCCAACACACATAACTTCCAGTGGACTCACCACCCACAGGAGGGCTCACAGTGTGGTGCAATGTGATTTGGGTGGCTGTTGTGGAGACTTGGCAAGGGATACTTTCAAACAAAGTGATGAAGAAGAATGATTCTTCTTCTTCACTTTTCTTCTTTTCCTTTCTACTTTTCCCCTTTTTTCAGTTGTTGCCACAGCGAGACAATAATTTCCATCTTCCCCTGTCCTCTGTATCTTCTACTCTGACTCCAACTACCTCCATGTCCTCCCTCACTGCATCCATCAATCTCCTCTTTGTCTCCTACCTGGAAGCTCCATCTCTAGGATCATTCTTCTACCAATATCCTCTATTTCCAACATTAATTCTCCATAAATACCACCATAACACCATGAATGAACAGCTGCAGCTTTGATTTTAGGTCATTTTTACATGTTGTTCTTAAAAACTTGGTGTCAACAGCTGTCAGTTGCTGAGAACAAACACCGACTTAATTCCTTCGTTGACATTACCACACAATCTCAACCACTACACATGTCTAATCTTAATCCAGCCCCGCCTTAATTCTAATCCAACTTTAAAAAAACCTAAAAAACCTACAAATTCCCTCTTTACTTAAAGGGAAACCGACAATAAATATGAGCAAAAGCAATAAAGTCACCGTGACGTGCACGCGCACGCAGTTTGTTTACCGTCTCTGCGTCACTTTGCCAACAGGTTTCATTTACTGTACTTTAGAACAAGAGTTTCAGTTAAAACAATAATGGCGTTGTGTTCAAAACGCGACTTGTTTTAGTCGGAACTCCTTCTGCGAAACAAACACGACGCCCAGACCAGAGCAGAAAGAGATGGAGACAAAGACGGACAGTTATTTATAGTCTACCTGCTAAATCCAGGCTCGAGCCTCCGCTGCTCCACTCGACCCGGACGGTTTCCTTTAAGAACTGCGCAGTAGAATTTTCCACAAACGGCGGGAAAAACTGTTCCTACCGCCGTCTGTTCACTGCAGTTCCACAGGTGAGACAAGGGAAAGTAGAGGAGAAACTATTCACCTGTCGTCCGTTGCGACTTCAGCCGTTCCGTCATCATCGCCAGAGCCATTAGCCTGGATTTCCGGTTCTCGCTTTCAACATAAAAGCCCGGAACATACATGAAAGGCAAAGCTAGTCTGTAATAATTCTGATTAACTGCAAGTGTTAAGAGTACAAATACTAGGAATGATATTACCTTTTACTGATATTGTCCTAAAACTTTAATTTTCCAGTAGCCATATCGACCAATGTTGGTATATGCCAACATTTGAGGCCAAAAATGAGGTCAACTCTTCAGAACCCTTTGGAGATTCCAGTAAATTTACCAAAATCCAGGCAATATATTATCAAATTTTCATAACCAGAGGAAAATAAAAAGATATTTATCTTACACATATCACATATATATTTTAATAATAATATCGGCTGGATATTAATAGAAATCCCTAAAAAAAATAATAAAAGATGGTATTCACTTCTCTTAATAAATACTGTTGGTAAATGTTGAATAAACATTTATTAAAAACTATACTGTAAATCCAAACAAATAGTCCTAATACTCTATTTAAGCATTGCATGCTTGTCTGGGCATGGAGGCGAAATTGCAGCAGAAATCGGAAGAGTGAATTTTATATAAATAAATGCAGAATGTCTTTGTATTTATGTTGGGAACAGTGGGTTTAACAAAAAACAATAAATAACATTGAAAAATACCAAAAGAAAACAACTTTTTAGTGGATAATACTACTTGTGTACTCACATTTTATATATGTGTAAATACATTTTTATTCTAATTTTATATATTGAATTTTTTTTGCATGAAGTCTTTGTATTAGACCTCAATCCTAAAACACAATTTAATGAGTCAGCAGTTTGTCCACTTTATTCTGAAGTTTATTTCCTGCACTTTTCCGGCGACATCTGTTTGACTTGACTGAGCCGAGGATTTTACCTGCGTTCCCCGGGATACACTGCACAACAGAGGCTTCACCGTGACGTCACTATCACACAGGGATAGGCTGACATTCAATTGTTAAATTGTACAAATATAAAAATACACAAACATTGAATAATTCTGTTTTTATAAAATCACATAAAGTGAAAAAATAATTGTCACTGTAATTGTTGAATATTTATGCTTTTTTTTAAATGATTGCACTTTGCAGACGAATCTCTCAGGTCTCGTTAAACCAACATTAATCTTATTAATCTCACACAGTGACTAAGCTGGTGGAAGAACAGGCTTTAAAGAATCAACTCCAGTTACACGGAGCAGTAATTGGAGAAGCTGCAGAGCAGAGAGAGTTCCTATAGCTACGCCTGAAGTCACAGAAAACTTGGAAGTGTGTGTCTGTGAAAAAAAAGGAAAAACAGATTACATAAACCTGCAGGGTGGCTTTTGTTTTGGAAGTAAGTTTCCCTTGTTTCACTGCTTATTTGCCAATTTTAATCATTTAATAAATCTAAATGAATAAATCTAAATTATTGTATTTATACAAATTCTAAATTAATAATTTGCAGACTGCAACACACAAAATGAAGGCATTTTAAGGTGGAATATTTGAAAGATACATATTTACATTAAGACAATGTTTCTCCCAGGAACTCAAATCATACAGTAAAAAATAAAAAAGACATTTATCTCATGCTCATCCAACCTTTTGTAAGTACTTTTGTAACTAACTACTATTTATTACAGAGTTTACCTTAAACAACTGTATCAAAGTTGCAATTTTTAAACGCTGAGTAGAGCGACAGAGTCTGACAATCTTAATACTACACAGGCTAACTCTGAGTGAGTGTGTTGGTCTGCATGCGTGTCACTTATATGAGTGTGTTTGATGGACAGCTCAGCTGTCAGGTAGGCAGGAAAACAGCGGGATGAGCCATAAAAGGTAACTGATCCCCAGGGAAACTCCTCCCATGGGTCTGCACACTACAGAATAACCCTGCTGTGTTGGTGTCCACCAACAAGGGTCAGGGCCGTGGTTCAGACTGATTTAGTGAAGGGCCACAAGATGGCAAATGTTGGACTCATAGCAAATCTTGGCAAAAACAGGGTGATTCCTGACTTCAATCGTACTGTTTTCAGAGCTCAACATCCCTGCAAAAAGACATAAGGCAACATGTGTCACACTCAGGCCCGGGGACTCATATCTGGCACGCAGTGCAATTATATTTGGCCCATGACACTGTACTAGAGTTGGCCCACTGATTTATAGCCCTTATATACTGGCAGACCATGTAGTATTAGTGGTGTATGGTCTTTGTTATAGCACATACCCTACCTACCTACCTACCTATCTACTTATCTATCTATCTATCTATCTATCTATCTATCTATCTATCTATCTATCTATCTATCTATCTATCTATCTATCTATCTATCTATCTATCTATCTATCTATGTATGTCAGGAGTCTCATCAATAAATGTTGAGTTTGCTCCACACTTTTGTCCCAGTTGTTAATTTTGTCCCTCCGTTAAATATGACTTTGACACCTGGTCTAATATGTCAGATGTTTTCAGATTCCTGCCTTGTTCTTCTACTGTCGTTCTTCATTTCCCCTTTTGGCCCCACCCAACAACTGCTGTATCTCCAATATTAACTCCATGCTGGAACAGTTGTCTGTACTGGCTTCATCTCAGCACCATGGTAGAACACCTTGTTCCATACAGTCAGGCTTCATCAAGACAATAATATAGAAACCAAGTATACCACATCAACCTTGAATGTGCAAATGACGCAACAACGTGTATTTTTATTTTTTGAAAGACAAAAGTATCATCAATTGTTCTTTGCACCATATTTGACTGCAGGGGAAACAGAATAAGTCAACCTGGCAGTTTGCAAATTTAAATACTTGTTCAGTTTAGTTTCATGCGTCTTTTCACCATTTTTGCTCATGCTCTTGAATTGTCTGGCTGATTTGACCAGTAGAGGGCAGTGTGGCAGCTCAAAGGATTCAAAACTGCTCTTTATAACCAGAGCCAGAGCCAGAGCCAAGCATTAGCTAAATTAGCTTAGCCTAGCTAGGCCTGATCCTGGAGACTCACAATTTAGTAGTAACTCCTCCTCAAATAAGCTGCTTTCATGTTATTTGTAGAAGGTGTGAGGTGTTTTAAACATCTGACATTTTACTTCCACAGGAAGTGTAGGCTTGACGTGAGGAAGTGTGAAGAAAAAAGAGGGAAAAAATACCTTGGAAATACCTCATGTACGACCAGTTGGGAAATAACGTGTTCCAAAAAATATCAAAAGAAACAAGAGACATAGGTGGGTGTTGGACATCAAAGGATCAAAATATATGACATCATGAATTTGTTTTATCTGATATAAAAGTAGCGTCGGCTGCTTCAACGGTGGTGGTGTTGAAGACCTGGACACAGCAGTTGTACACAGTATGAATGTCCAACCCACTAACCAGGAAAAAAAGAAGACGTTAAGAAGTGATTATTTCAGGGATGACAACTGAAAGACAACACTCCAAAGGAAACAGCGTCAACCCCAACCAACAACCGGCCTTAAAACAATTTATTCCGATTATTTCTTGTGTACAGTAAACACCACAAAACACCAGGATGGATGAAAGCACCTCCACAGAGTTCAGCAGTAATTCTGCTCGCTCTGAAAGCATGTTCACCTACATAAAAGATATTGTTTATGCCTTCAGGGACATCGATGCCGATGGATCAAAAGGCTTGAATTTTCAGCAATTTTGTGAAGTTATAAGGCATATCGACAATACTGTGTGCGAAGAAGATCTGAAGGAACTATTCACACACCTCGTCAATGACTTGGAAAGGAACGTGCACCTCGATGAGTTCCTCAACTTTCTGGCGTGTCGGAAAATGGCCCTGGACTCCAGGAATAATCTCAAGCCCTTTCCAGAGCCTTTTACTATCATACCTGTGGACAACTACAAGGACATTGTCAGTCTCATATTTGATCCCTTTGAGCCGGAAACCGAATGCGATTACACAGAGGTTTCGAGAAAACAACCTCGGAAGTACAAAAAAGGGCGGTACATCTCCAGTACCTCAGATGGGATGCTCAACTTCTGGACAGACAACTTTGAACTAGTGCAGACAATTGTCCTACGCAATCAGATTGAGACACTTCCTTATTCCCATGAGAAGAAGGTAAGCGTCAAGGACATGGTTTTCCTGAGACAACTGAAGCAAATGGCAATTTCTATTGATAGAGAAGTGCTATTCTGTAGGTGCACTGATGAGCCGGATGACTTTGCACCTATTTACTCGTTGGTAATAGAGTACAACAAAGTAACCAACATGTCCTACTGGTCCAATGGAACTAAAGCAATTTTTTCTGTCGGTGACGTCGGAGGATTTCTGTATGTCTTTGTCTCCTACATCATACAGGTCAATAGTCTATTTCGGCCGGAAATGTACGAGAAAGCCACCCACCAGGATTATCCTACGATTTTTGTTCCGAAGCTCCTGCAGAGGGCGTATAACGAATTCCTGTGTATCAAAGTCCACATTTTCTACGATATCTGCAAAAGGGTGGACTATGTCCCCTTGATCAACTCATTTGTCATCTGTGGTGCTTCTTACAAGATAATGGCTCTGATGGTCCTCCCTAAAAAACGCACCAGCAAAATAAAAAAAAAAATCTTTGAGTGCAAAGGGAACGACGAGTTCTTCAGGTGCGTTGAATACTGCCCTCTAGGATACTTGCTGACCGGTGGTAGTGATGGCCTGTTGCGCCTCTGGTTGCCCAACAGAACCCTGTCCTGCGTGTGTGAACTTAAAGGACACATCAGACCCGTTACGCACATCCGATACAATCACAGGGACAAAATGTTCATCAGTTTATCGGCTGACATGAACGTCCGAATATGGACTGAGGACTTGTTGTGCCGACAGAGCTTTCAGGCCGAGGGCATGGAACAGGCCCCCATCTCCTTTATGTGTTACAACATCTGTAATAACGAGTTGGTGTTGGCCAACTCCAACATAGCAAAGAGCCTCGGAAGAGGGACAGACCTTTGCGAGAGTATATTAGCAAAACAAAGTGACAATTTTTATGCTAACACAACAGACAAGCCAATTCTTCAATTGTACTCAGATTGGATTCAGACTGTTTACTGCACCACTACCCCAGAATCTGTGGAAACCGCACAACTACTGCAGAACTTGGAAAATACGCTCAAGAAGCGGTCGGAGAAGAAAGAACCTACCTCAAAAAAGAAAGAGATTAAAGTTCAGAGAAGAGACACGATCAAGAGGAAGCACGATAAGAGTCAGGCTTCTGACGATCCAAGTGAAAATGAATCAGAACCACTTGAAACCGCACAAGCCACAGGTGCAACCCACTACATCGATTACTGGTCCCTCGCCCCTTACACGCTAACACTGGTTCAAACGGTCAAGAGGAAGCCTATAAAAACTGCTGATTTTAAGGAATCTGCCTCCAACGCCAACGTGTCAAGAACCCAGAGCACAGACTCCAACCAGACCACGGACTCGCTCATCAGAGATGATGAGGAGAACACCATACTCCAGCTAAAATCCAACGCCCCACAAACCCCACACTCTGGAGAGGCTGCCGATGCAACGCAGATATGTCCCAGAACGGCAGCACCAATTCTAAAATGGTTCAGAACCAAATATGGACCTATTCTTAAGAATCACGAAAGAAAACCCTCGGAGAACAGTCTGTGGAAAGATCCTCTGGATCTCATTCTTCAATTGCAGACGCAATCTCCTCACAGTATACACTCATCTTCTGACTTGTTGGGAAAGTCCAAGGCAATTCCAAAAAAAGTCGCAAAAGTGGACAAGGTGACTACACAAACGTCAGAAAAAGAGAAAGTGCAGGAGAAAGACGAGGAAAAAGGAGAAGGCGAGGACAAGGGAGAAGGCGAGGAAAAGGGAGAAGGCGAGGAAAAAGAAGAAGGCGAGGATAAGGAAAAAGGTGAGGAAAAAGAGCAACGTTCCACAGCCTCATTAGACGATCTTGAGGGACTTGGTGCCTTCAGGGAACCGTGTCAAGCAGCACCACTACTGAAATGGATCAGAACAAAATATGGAGTTGTGCTTGAGAATATTGAGAGACAACCATCAAATAAGCCTGTGGTTCAGTATCAGCTAGATAATATTCAGGTCTTACCTCAACATTCAGAGAGTCCAGAAAAAGAGCCTGAAAAGGAACCTGAACCAACATCGTCCTTTAAGCACATACCGCAAAATATGGAGGCACTTGTCCCCGAGTCTCTGCTGTCCAGAGCTTCCACGGAGTTTACGAAGCACATGCAGCGCCTGTCTCAGTCTGCGGCCGAGGAGTCCGTCACACAGTCTCGCTTCTCACTCGATGAACTGGACTTATCGGACGTTGAGGAAAGCCCTGAGGAAGAAGACAAGCCTAAGAAAAAGAGGAAAGTCAAAAAGAAATCTGAACAGACTGAAGATCTGCCCCGCACTGGGGCGCCACTTTTGAAATGGACCAGGACCAAACTTGGACCTGTGCTCGAGGTCCAGGAGAGGAAACCGTTACAGAGCAGTGTCTTCAAAGATCCGTCCCAAGCTTTCCTTCAGCTGAGCACTCACCTGTCTAAGACCCTGATCCTGGTCGATTCTGACGACTTCGTTAGAGTCCCCGCACCTCTACCGACAGTGGAGAGCGTGGCGGAAATGGAGTCGGAACAGATTGTAGAGGACAAAGACTCCTTTGAAGTTTTAGACACAGACTTGCATGAATCCTCCGAGACGGAAACGTGACATTTACGTTTGGATATGAACTAGAACCCAGCGCCGTTATGCCAGGATCGCGACCAAATGCAAGACCATCGGACATGATTGACATATTGTAAACCGTCATTGATAGTCAGCATTAAAATGAAAATGCTTGTGCCACAGATTTAATAAATGCAAAATTTTATTTCATGTATATATTCGTTTTTTAACAACCTTAAAAAGACAACATTTACCAACAATGTCAATTACACATTAGCAAGAGATTGTACGTACATGGTAAAGAAAGGAAGGTTTCTTAGAGTTGGAGACTAGTGACTTCACAGTGACTATTGCTAACGTGTCTGAGGATGTTAACAATAAGGTTTGTGGACCAAATACTGTACATATAGCGAAAGGGGACATTTGTTTAATGGTGCTGTGCACCTTGCATAAGTGGTCCCTAACCACTGGGCCCGGGACCGGTCCGTGGGAGAAAGGAAATAATGTTTCCTTTTGGCGTCATCTGACTATTACTTCCACTTGATCCATACCCATATCAACAAAAGAACTGACCAATAGAATGACTAGGATTCCATCATCAATAATGCAACTATATTTGATTAGGAA
>JAFBJS010005656.1:24554-60560 GCA_016785265.1 Paraplagusia blochii
ATTTTGTTTTTTTTGTCCGTATGATTCACTGCCTCGTGTGTTCACACTCATTAGTCCGTGTTCACACGAGGCAGGGAAACATTCAGGAACATGCGGAAAGACTTAAATTAGAAATGCAGCTCTGAGGATGGTCAGAGCAGAGCCGTGAAACTGGAGCCCGACTATTGAAAGTAACAGAGCTCCTGAAAACCCTGGTCACCTGCACGTTTACAGTTACAGCCCCGAGAATTTACACACACCCACCATCACAGAAGTCACAGCCACCAGCTCAGGATCAATGATTGTGCATAAAATAAACGTGAAAACACAAGTCGGTATCATATTAACTTTTTTACTAATGTCTGATATGCAAATATTGTCCCTACACATAGACCTTCATTCATCTTCTTCTTGGTGAGCCCACAAGAAGTTATGTGGGTCAGGACGATGCTTTGCTCATTGACAACCTGGCAGCTGCTGGATTCGAACCTGAAACCCCGTGGATCCAACTCTGCTTCCTTATCCACCACTGCCACACATAGACCTGCGAATATACAATTACATATCTATACACAACCATATGATGAGTAAGTTATTAATTAAATAACCTATAGTGGCGCCATCTGGTGCCTTTCATTCTAATATACAATTGTTTATCCACTGACCTATTTTTTAAGGAACACAACAATTGCCAAAACTACAGTACTGATTGGCTGATGTACTAGTAATTATGTATTTATAGTCTTAAATAACAATTGATCTGCTGTGTTTAATTCAAACCTGCGCAAACTAAGGCCTGGGGACCGGAAGTGGACCGTTTGGCTTTCCAATCTGGCCCACCACACTTGTCCAGATCCTACTGTTAATTCATATTTTCTTTATCCTTCTTCCTTTTCCATACAAAGCCAACATTTTCCGCTAAAAATAGTCTAGAAGAGTCTAAAAGCATTTGAGAAAATGAAAATATTTGCTCAGGACTGGTCTAATCTGTAAGTGAATGGCATTGACAGGTACGTCAAAAATAGTGGTAAAAAAATTATTGAACAATAAAACAATAATCTGTAATTTGAAAAATAACTTTTAACTTTATTTATACAAAAAAAATCAAGCTAAACTTTACATTTTTTGCTTTTTGCCAAACAAAACTCACCTTCTACAGCTATTGTAAATACACAATAATGCGTAAATATGGTCTACGAAGAGAAGAACTTAATTTCAATACAGCTTCCCACATGAACGACTTCATTTCCTCTCTACCTAAAGAGTTCCCGATCACAGATTCCGATCCAATCCCTTGTGCGATAACACCTTTTCCAAATCAATCCAGGAAAACCAGCTTCAACAGCTGATGAGTCTCTGGGCTCCCACTATCCATTTCCACAGTCACATGATTGAGTGTGTGTCTGTGTGTAGCTTAGTGAGTGCGATCTGTTACTAATTAGAGGGGAATAATACGCGTCGACACTTAAAGGCCCAGAAAGTGGGAACATGAAAAGACCAATGAACTTTGTTACAGACTCTGAGGAACTGAGTTAAAAACGACGGCTTTTCCTGGGACTGGGACGTGGATTGGTCACATGTCTGGAGTTGGGACACTGTGTCACTACAGTATGGACACCCAACATTTGACACCCAGTGATGTAACAGGCATCTGAAGGAGGGAAGTTGAATCAGCGCTGAATGGTTGATGAAATATTAAAACTGCAGTATTGCATACATGTGCAGAGATGCAGAGATTGAGGACACGATTGGACATGAATCCAATCTCTCCTGCACCGTGAAGTGTTTTCCTAAAACATGCATTCGATGTTGTCTTACGCACATGTTACGTTGTTATTGTTTATATTATTTCAGTTGATTCCTGCAGAACCAGAACACAGACAGAAGGTCCGGCAGAAGGTGAAAGGTTTGAAGTGAGCAGCTGCAGCTGTTGCCTTGTCTCTCTCTTCTCGAGTGTTGTGTGATGTTCGTTCTTTCCTTTTAGAAACTCCATCATGGACAGAAGACCCCCCCTCGACCAATCACATGAGTGCGCCCCCACCGCGCTCAGCCAATAGGGACAGAGGTTGGGGTATAAATGATAAAATCCATCACCTGGCAGAGTTGGGCAACCCCTACATTTGGTGGACAGGATCTGATCCCAGGATCTGTTACCTCCTTCCTTTTCTCCTGAGCAGGTAATGAACTGAAACTAGTTTTGAATCTTATAGACGGAAACATCTCTGTGAACAAACTGCACAAGCCGTAAATATTCTAAAAGAGAGGAAAGGGATTTCTGACCCAAAGAATTGCAGAATTTTGTTTGACTTTTGCACATTTGTTCAACTGGAGTTGCACCAGCGTCACTTACATTAGTAAAATTTTTTCTTTTTAACTCTTGACACTTGTTGTGGATGCTGCTGCACAGGGAGGAACAAACATGTTCTTCTCAGCTGTTGCTGACGTTAGCGAAGCAGGTTTGAGGTGTGTCTGTGGAACGTCCAGAAGTTCTCAATATAGACACAGAGGGGATGGTGGCGCCATCTGTGAGACCGGCAAGTCATGACCTTTCAGTGGGTCAGGTGTCACTGGTCAGAGAGAGACAGAGAGAGAGAGAGAGGTTAGCATAAAATTAGACACAGAACGATGCCTGGTGGTCGTAAATCTACTCCTGCCTTCTCAGCTGCAGGTCTGTAGAGTTCGAGTCTGAAGAAGTTCCTTGACTTGAGCCAAGTGGTTACTGACGATGTTGGGAATTAGTGATTATCAGAGAGATATCTTTGAGCTTTGATTAAAAAATGGCAAAAAAAACACTTCAAAAGCATCTAAAGGCAATTTGCCCTTTAAAATTAAAAACGTCCAGATCTTTTTATTAATTTATTTCAAAGAATTTTCCATCATCCATTGAAGATTTTTTTTTCTAATTCTAAGAGAAAAACAACCATTTTTATAAGTTTTAATTGAAACATAACAAAAAACATTTCAATACCATCCCAAGGCAAGTTGCCCTTTAAAATGAATGCATAAAAAGTCTTTACCTTTTTATTTAATTTATTTCAAATAATTTTCCATCGTCCATTAAAGATTTTTTTTAATTCTAAGAGATACGAATTTTTAAGTTTCGATTAAAACATAACAAAATAACATTTTAATAGCATCTGAAGGCAACTTGCCCTTTAAAATGAAAATGAATCTTTATCTTTTTATAAAATTTATTTCAAAGTCTCCATCGTCCATTGAGGATTCTTTTCATTGAGGGACAGTTTTTTCACAGGGTCAAATGCAGAGCGACAGCAACTGCACAGCAAGGACAAAGTTACACTATTTATAAACCTCACAGTGGGGGTGGAGGGTGAGGAGTGGGAGGGGCAGAGGCAGCGGTAGCAGTTGGTTGAGCGCCACCTGTAGAAGTCTGAGCTCAAAGGAAAAAAGGAACAAAGGAGAAGCAGGAGAGAAGAAAGAAAGGAAAGAAGGAAGGAAGGAAGGAAGGAGGGAAGGAAATAGAAAAGATGAAGAGGTGTCTCCTCTTCAGCAGGAGATTCATTGATAGACTCCTTGAAAAACTGGGTGAAGTCCCAGACAAGAGACTGAATGGTACCAGACTTACAGTCCTAGTACCATGTGTTTACCATCAACAGTTATTTGAGAGAAATGACTCACCAACTCCCCCTGCTGTTGATTTCCTGTAGACGGTGTAAAAATCGCAGCCATGGCAAAGAACTGTCACAACGACTACAAGATGAAGTTCTCCCTGGACGACGAGTTCCCCGATCTGTCCCTGCACAACAACCACATGGCCAAGGTACCGGTCCACGAGGCCCTGCTGGCAACTGTTTGTCTCTGCAGGTTGAGTCACATGACCTGTGGACGTCACTGACTTGAACGCTTTCATTTCTGAACCAGGTGCTGAACAAGGAGATCTACGGCAAGCTGAGGAGCAAATCCACCCCCAGTGGTTTCACCGTGGATGATGTCATCCAGACTGGTGTTGACAACCCTGGTGAGACACATGTCCCCACAATTACACCTTCAGCTGAGTCGTGTTGCATCAGTCAAGGTGTCAAACTTGATGTCGTTTCCTTCTCTTCCCTCCAGGTCACCCCTTCATCATGACCGTCGGCTGTGTTGCTGGTGATGAGGAGTCCTACGAGGTCTTCAAGGATCTGCTGGACCCCGTCATCTCAGACCGTCATGGCGGATACAAGCCAACTGACAAGCACAAGACCGACCTGAACTTCGAGAACCTGAAGGTGAGAAGAACAGAGGTTGACGACAGAGCTCTGACCATGGTGTCGTCTACAGAATTTAAAACTTTTTCAAAGTACTTTTTCAATAAGTACTTTGGTTAAAGTAGTTAATGTTAAAGATGCTGAGATTCTCTTTAGGAGAGACAAGGATGGACAGGATCAGGAATGAGGTGATTAGAGGGACAACACGGACAGGAAGGTTTGGAGAAAAAGCTAGAGAAGACAGACTGAGATGTTTTGGACAGTTCAGAGGAGGGCCCAGGCTACCCTGGCCCACCCGTGGCTAAGCCTATGGTCCGGAGGGTTTCAGGTTCAAGTCCACCAGCTGCCAGTTACCACCAAGGCGCACCGATCCCACTCCCTGCTCCCTGGGCTGTCTCTTATACACATCTGCTGTCCACGAGACAGAGAATGATCCTAGAGATGGAGCTACCAGGTAGGAGACAAGAGATGATTGATGGACACAGAGAGAGGACATGGAGGTAGTTGGAGTTAGAGTTGAGGACACAGAGGACAGGGGGAGATGGAAAATGTTGACTCGCTGTGGAAACACCTGAAAAAAGGACAAGGCGAGAGTAAAATAAGACAGAATAAAACAGAATAAGGACTTAAAATAAAAAAACAAAAATTAAACAACAAGATCATCATTTCTCAGCATCATTTCTGACCAAGGTGAACATTCTGACGTGGTTCCTGTTTTATCTCAGGGTGGTGATGACCTGGACCCCAACTATGTGCTGTCCAGCCGTGTCCGTACCGGCCGCAGCATCAAGGGATTCACCCTGCCCCCCCACAACAGCCGTGGAGAGCGCAGAGCCATTGAGAAGCTGTCCATCGAGGGTAATTGTCTGGAAATCTTTTATTTTTTTTTTTATATTAGATAAATTATATTAGATAAATCTGCTGCGGGTTTGACTCCTGACTCTTTGATGAACTTTCAGCCCTGGCCAGCCTGGAGGGTGAGTTCAAGGGAAAGTACTATCCCCTGACCGGTATGACCGACGCCGAGCAGGAGCAGCTGATCGCTGATCACTTCCTGTTTGACAAGCCCGTCTCCCCCCTGCTGACCTGCGCTGGTATGGCCCGTGACTGGCCCGATGGCAGAGGCATCTGGTGAGAAGATGACGGAGAAAGAACGTTGTTGTCAGGACAGATTTACGCCTGTGATGAAGACGAGTCGGTCTTCAACGTTTTCCCATTTTGACACTTCACAGGCACAACGAGGGCAAGACCTTCCTGGTCTGGGTGAACGAGGAGGATCACCTGCGTGTCATCTCCATGCAGAAGGGAGGCAACATGAAGGAGGTCTTCAGACGCTTCTGCGTTGGCCTGCAGAAGGTACGTCGCAAAGGCAGATCCACTGTTTTCATTCAACCTGGCAATCATGGGATTCGAACCTGAAACCTTGCAGAGCCAAGTCCACTTAACCACTGTAGATGTTTTATTAGTGCCAAAGCAGTAGTAGCGGGCTGCCACTAGGGGGCAAAGACCCATTATAAAAGAGACACTGCAATTAAAGCTTTGAATATCTCTACTTGCTTCAGTGTTTTTAACCATAGGGGGCGCTGCAGATACAAAGTTTTGAAACAACAATGTATTAGTGGAATGTAGCGTTGTTCCTCTACAAGACTTCAGTGTCATTTTTCTCTCTCCAGATTGAGGAGATCTTCAAGAAGCACAACCACGGCTTCATGTGGAACGAGCATCTGGGCTACATCCTGACCTGCCCCTCCAACCTGGGAACCGGTCTGCGCGGTGGCGTCCACGTCAAGCTGGCCAAGCTGAGCACACACGCCAAGTTTGAGGAGATCCTCACCAGGCTGCGTCTGCAGAAGCGTGGCACAGGTACTGACGGGTCCAGTTCCAGTTTTTGTTGACGTCCAAACACCTGGACCTGACCGGGGATTCACCTTTTCCGTCCTTCTCTCACTTCTCCAGGTGGTGTGGACACAGCCTCCGTGGGCGGCGTGTTCGACATCTCCAACGCTGACCGTCTGGGCTCCTCCGAGGTGGACCAGGTCCAGCTGGTGGTTGATGGTGTCAAGCTGATGGTTGAGATGGAGAAGAAGCTGGAGAAGGGAGAGTCCATCGATGACATGATCCCCGCCCAGAAGTAAAGTGGACAGACAACCACTGATCCAATGAATGTCTGTGTTTGTTTTTTTATTTTATTTATATATTATTAAAAAAATGAACGAGTAGCAGCAGCTTCAGCAAACTGGCTACGTTCCTCTTACCTCTGACCAGACCACACTCCCATCTTCTCTCCACTCATCTCTTTCCTACTTACCTTTGGAATCTTCTCTCATCTTCTCTCTTTGACATCATCACCATCAACCATCTCCTCTGTAACATCCTGGGATCAATCCATGCACGGTCTCGTTAAAGACTATGTTGACACCAAAATTGACTTTTTGGTTGTAAAATGTAAATGGACGATTAAAGTTAAAGCCCAATGTTTAAAAAAGACATTTGTTTCATGTGTTTCTGTGTGAATTTGAGTTTTTTCATCTTAACAGTAAGAAATGGAACCGAGAAAATAAAAAATTAGGTTCAAAACAACAGAAAAAGACAAAACATATGCACTTACATTGAACTATTCACAAGTAATTGACAATAAATGACAAGACTGTCTCCACTAGACAGTCTTCCTCAAAAGCAGGGGTTTCAAACTCGCGGCCCGTGGGCCATTTGCGGCCTGTGGAACGATATTTTACGGCCCACACCTTGATGTGAAAGTTGAATTTATAAACATATTTTACAGATTTGTTCTCCACATTTTATGGTAAATCTTGTAGTTCTCAAAACCCTGATCCACAGTCTCCTGCTGGTTCAGTGTGGTATTACACAAAATAAATTGGAAACTGATTATTTTATAGATTTTTTTCTATTTGTATTGAACACTGAAAGCTGACGCGCCCCTTAGGAGAAATGATAGCGTGGGTGGCGGCCCTCAACTTATTTGAGTTTGAGACCCCCTGCTCTAAAGCATATGGCCCGCAGGCCAGATGCGGCCCACCAAGTTATTTGTGTGGCCTCAAATCCCATAATTGCTTCTTAATTCGTCCCTTTTCCAATTTTCTTAAGTGCAGCCTTCTTAGAAACCTGAGTAGAAACTTGGCAGACGGTGGATTAGAACCTGAGCCTTGAAGACCCAGGATTATATCCATAACTAAATATCAATATATCAAACATAAAGATGGGTTGTACCATGCCATCTTCAGTGGACTTCCTTGGTACCTGGTGGACTCCAACGTGAAACCTTCCGACCCATGTTGTTGACGAAAAACAAACCAAGTTAAGAAAGAAGTTGAAAGTCTTTATTTTCGTGTTCACACATCAGTTTCTCTGAGACATGCAGGACTGCAGGTCCATCATTTCTGTCATTTTCAGCTCATAAATTAAGTTTGGTTAATTAGAGCCACAGCTTCAAACACACGACACAAAGCAGAGCCTGGTCCGTATGAGGAGGACAGTTGGACAGAGGACAAACTAAGGCCTAAATCACAGCTTCACATTTTCAGACAGTTGTAGTGGAAATCTCCCATAAACTGGTAAACATGAGCGTCCAACTGCACATCACTGCTGCTGCTACGGCTGCTGCTACGGCTGCACTACGCTAACATATGAGATCGCTTGGAGTGATGATATCGCCCTCTGTGGCTGAGGACGGGTATGTTTGTGTCCAGTAAGCAGATTTTTATTTACTTTATTACAAAAAAAACGTGTAAAAATGTCATTCAATGTCACATTCCAACATGGAACCACTGTCTCCTGGCCTTAGCTTGACACTCGTACGTCGGCCCAGTGAGGCGGTGTGAGTGGGTAACAGTCGTAGACCTCGTGTGGTCATAATGGAATCTATCAACAGTCGTAAACCTCTCATCAGGGTCTGGGGGTAAAATCTACAGTATGTAGAGAAATGGAGCCGAGGTGACGGGACAGGACGAGACCAGAGTCTGTCTCACTGTGTCTGTCTCTGTGGTGAAAAAAAGAAAATGTTTTCTGCTACAATTGTAACATGACTGAAAAATGAAAAAGTGCTTATTTGTTACATCGAAAATAATGAAAATTAAGTCTTGTTGTTTTCGAGTCTTGGTGTCTAACAGTTGGTGTGAAGTGCTATCAGAGCTACAGGTCTCAGCTTGAGAAAGAAGTTTTATAATTTCCCTAAATTTAGGATCAAGTTTCTTCAGCTTTACTAATGGGTTTGGAATTTGTTTGGTGCAATTTGCCGTCATCGGATTAGATTAAATTTACAATAAATTAAGACTGAAATATGATGCAAATGGCTAATGTTCAAGCTTCGTTAAAGAGTTTTAAATCTGTCCTGCAAGAAAATGATAGTTTATATCAGTCATATAATCTGTAATGTCAAGGATTCTTTACATTGGCCGGAAAAATCTGACTGGAGAATTTCTACAAATCTGTAATCTGTGAGATCCTTCCTGGCCTCTGGATTATCTCAACGTGATCTAGAAATGACATTCAACAGTCACAACAGTAGCCGGGGACGTCATGGCACTTCTTTCAGTCCGTTTCAAGTCTCTGCATTTCTGCATGTCTCCCTCTAGAGGCTGGGAGTCAAACTGCGTCCTTAAATCCCTGCAAAATGTCTGCTCCCCAGGATGACAACAGATGTTGGACATCTGCCTGTTTCGAAAGACCTTTAAAAAAATGAAATAATAATAAAAAAAAACTTTAAATAGCAGCTCTTTAAAAGAGAAACAAGAACCAGGGAAAATGGGAATGATGGAAATTGCTAAATTCAGTCTGACATTTTTTTCTCTGTGCCACCATTGAATATCACTGAGCATAAACCCAAGGGGAAAAGGTGGATGAAGGGTGGGAACTGAATGCTTCTCAGTAAGTGTCTGAACTCAGTGACATCACCAGGTTATTGGTTGTTAAAGCAGGAAGCTGGTAGTCTGGCATCTGTGGTCTAGCTGTGATTGGTGGGATCAGAGGGTGAGGGTCTTTGGAGGAGGCGGGGCATCACTGGCCCCATCAGATTAGGTAGAGCTTAGGGAGGAAGAGGAGGTCACTACTGTTCCTCCTCCTTCGTATTCAACTTCAGTCCGGTCAACAGCCGCCGTCCCTGCCCCACCTCCTGTTGCTCTCAGAGCTCCAGCTCTTTGGATACTTTGGTGGCAATATCTCTAAAGGCAAGCGGCGCCCCCCACAGGCGCTTGAACCTCACGCCGCTGCTGTGGCCCAGCCCGCTGGGCAACTGGCAGACCTCGGCCTCGAAGGCCACCCGGGCCCCGGCAGCTCCGTGGGTGCAGGACAGGAGGAAAGGCCCCGCCAAGTGGACCTGGCAGCCGCAGCCCTGAGCCGCTTCCCGCAGGGCGAGCACCACCTCAGCGGGGTCGCGGGGGCTCCGCACCCTCACATCCCATCCGCATCTGGGGGTCCGGGGCTCTGCCGCTTTCTGATGCCCAGATATATGGCGACTGGAGCAGAAGTGGGGACATAGGGTGAGACACAAAGTGTAAGAAACAGGAAATGAACATTTTTTTTCTTGTCTGCACGTTTTTCATGTAAACATATAAAACAAGATGTAAAAGAGTCAAAGAAACACGTCGTCTGTGATGTCAGTGTGAATTAAACAGGTGGAGATTCTCTAACAGAGTCAAATCATTTTATTTCACCAATTAGGAAATAGATAAGGATAGGTAGAAGACAGGAGACAGAGCTGGAGGAGGAGGAGTTAAAGATTAGGAGAGACAAAGATGGACAGGATCAGGTAGGAGGTGATTAGAGGGACAACACAGACAGGAAGGTTTGGAGAAAAAAGCTAGAGAAGACAGATTGAGATGGTTTGGACATGTTCAGAGGAGGGACAGTGGATACATTGGTAGAAGAGTGATCCTAGAGATGGAGCTACCAGGTAGGAGACAATGAGGAGATTGAGGGTGGAGGTAGTTGGAGTGAGAATTGAGGATACAGAGGACAGAGGGAGATGGAAAATGTTGCAACCCCTGAAAATGGGAGAAGCCGAATGAAGATAAAAAAAAAAACCATCATCTCATCGTCACAGTTCATGGAAACCATTTTGGTCTGGTGTGATTTTCTACAGAAACTGATTTTTTTTTTTTTTTTTTAATCTACATCACAGTTCCACATTCTCTACCACAGACTCTTCATCTACAGTCACAGCATCTCACATCAACCTGCTTTACCTGCTGTTTTTAACCTCGGACTGAGGCTGGAGAGAAGGAGCTGAGGTTGAAGGGAAGACAAGATCTTCAGTGTCACACAGACTGGGACAACTTGACTTCATTGATGCTATTCTACATGATACAGTATTTTTGTGAGATTTTCCTAATTAAACTGATGATACCCAGAGTTCGGAAAAAGACAATATCTTTATTTAGACGCTTTTATCCATCTTCATATGTTTATTCGTAAAAATTAGCGATTTTGCTACTATTTTACAGTTGTTTGGCGATCGGGCGTGAATTATGGCGTGCGACTTGATTCTTGTTGTGTACATAGGCTTACGACAAGTGATTGTAACCTCAGGTACCTATAACCTCGATAGTGTGAAAATCAAACTAATTCTGCACATTTACGCACATGTTTTACCTGCTACACTGCACATGTGCTAACATAGCTACAGAGGAGAAAACAAGTCAACAACAGGGGGCAGCATAGTAGAACTGACAGAAAAGTCTGACACCTTTTTATCCAAAAACGTTGGTGTGAGCAGTTTGAGCAAATGAGTGGTGACCTGACATCCCAGAAGTCTCCACTACTGCCTCCCAAATCACACTGCACTACTATGACCCTTACTGTGCGCGGTGTCCCTACTGGCAGTTATGTAGGTCACAGCGACTTAATGGCAACCAGGCAGATTGTGGATTTGGACATGAAGCCTTACAAAAATTTTGTTCTCTTTCACAGATTCTTTCGTAGCAGCTGAACGTCTTTATCAACAATAATGACAACAACAACAGGCTGCAGGTTGTGTTAACGCCAAAAACATAGACGACAAAATTTTTGTCTTAACTGATGGAGAAAATATTTCCAGGGTACAGAAAGTCAAGTTCATTTTCCATGGAACTTAAATGTCTTGCGACATTCATGTCAGGTGATAAACAACAACCTCATCATAAAGTTGCCTTTTACAACATCCTCATGTCAATAAAACAGTGTAGCAACTATAAAAAAAGACTAAAAAAAAAACATAATTACTCACCTTGTGACCGGAGATCTGCTGATTCTCTCAGGTTCGTCTGTGACCCTCAAGAAGAAAACAAAGGTGTGTGTTAGGAATCCACAGGCCAAACAAGAATGTTCCCAGTAACTCACTCCGTTCTCCTTAAACACCACCCGCCCTCCATCCATCCATCCCACTGCACCACCCTGACCCTGTCTACAATCCCTGAAGAAAAACAGTTTGTCAATGTACATTAACGACCACATAAATTAGACTACACAACTGGACAGTGTCAGTGTCCAAACCACAGATGGATCTCAAGTCTCTAGGATGAGAGTGTGTAAAACAGAGACACGCCAGAAGTCAGTGACACAAAACTATGGAACAAACACTGATGTGAAGCACATCCAAATGGATATGATATTTATTCTAAATATTACTTTAAATTATTAGAAATGACATAGATTTATTTTTTTGCATAATCATTTATAAATACAGAAAATTAGAATTTTTTTTATTGTAAATATATTTTAACGGGTCAAAAAAATAGATAAATCCAAATAAAATAAAATAAAAAATAAAAATATAAACTTTGATAGAATCAATAAAATGATGATATTAAAGAATCAGTCCTGTAGTATCATGCAGTTCGGTTTCTCTATTGCAGTTCTTTCGAATGGCCACAAGAGGCCGCCATTTCTGCCTGAATCCGAACATGGCAACAGTTTATCTCGGAGAGTGGAGCGGGCTGAGGGGCAACCAGGAGGTTTCATTTCATTGATTTTTTTTTTCAACTTTCTGGGAAAGTGAAAATGAAAATGAAAAGCTGTGACTCTGACTCTGGATCTGCTGCAGCACAGAGTCCTTAATCTGATCTGACTCAGGTTTTTCACTTCGTCATCCCCATGAAAGACATTCCTGCTAATCCAGGTAGATTAACACCCACTCAGACACTGTCTCTGTGTCAGCACTAATGTATTTATGTCTCCCAGGAAGAAGAGTTTGATTTGGAACTTGATTCCAACAGGTTTTATTCGGTCACATGACGACCATCACCATTAAAAGGACGAACTGACGGAACTGGACTCTAGAGTTCTGACTCTGACTGAACATATAAAATGGACACAATGAAAGACAGACAGGTGAGAGAAAGACAGGCGCCGGTGAAAATGTGACGGCATTGAGAAACAGGGAAATGAAACAATCTAGTTCCACCTAGAGGGTGAGTCGTGTAAGACCATAAATCCTGCTTATGTAACTAATCCTGATTAGAAACAGCAGTGATTCATCATCATCGTCATTCAGACTGGACGACTGAGGTGTTCATCACACCTGCACCGTCTTTTATATTCGGCTCAGACTGAGTTCGTAGAATGTAGAACTGCTGAGCTGCTGACGTTAATAGCTAAACTAACCCTGACTTCATATCTCATAAAAGGTGTGTAAATTTTAATGAACAGCAACAGTAAAAAAAACATATTCAGTAGGCAGGTGTGATAAAATCAGTCGGCCGATGTTAGCATAATTACGTGAGATCAAGATCGATAACGATTTAACCTACGATAATGGTACGAGAATACATTGCCAGGGTTTTGTACAATTTACTGGATTTACATATAAGGTCCTGAGATGTTTACCTCAGTTTTGGGGGCAAACTGTATCGGTATTGGTATCAGTTGATATCAGTATTGGAAAATTACATGTTTAGACAATATCGGCAAAATCAGATTTCAGCAGAAGTTATTATCGGATGTCCTTAATAGTCCTTTTTGAGAATATTTCACGAACGCAACATATAACTCGTGGTTTACACAGGTTTTGAATAATATTTTGAAACTTTCTTTATTCTTCCTGAACTTAGTATTGAATACCAGAAAAAAAGTGTATTTATAGCGTAAACGTTGTATTTTAGGGGGTTCGTGCTCCATCCCTAACCTTCCAGTTTGAGGGCGAAAATCTGAAAAGAGTCCTGATTTATCTTTAATTCTCTAATGGCATCAGGAGAATGTGTTACACAACCTAAAAACACACTTTATTTACTTTTTGGACTCCTAAAAGCTTCACAAACAACAATAAAGCGAACAATAAAAAAGGCTACAACGTGTGTAAAACGCTGGGGAACTACGTAATAGACCTAATGAAAGTAGGTGAAGTTTTTAAGGCTTAAACCGCGTTGACATTCTCTGTGTTTCTTCAAACACATTTTCATTCTTGAACTTTTATAAAACACCATTGTCAGGACCTCCTCCATTACACACTCAGACCCAGACACTCATCTCCAGCCCCCAGAGATCCCACAGTCCTTCTGCAGCACCGCTGATTTGTTAGCAGCGTGGGCAAAACATATGGGGATGATTACTCGTCTCAGACTAGAAAAGTCAGGCTGCAATAAATCCACATACTCCAGAGTATTTTTCCTCCACTATTGCAGTATAGAACTTTAGGGGACGGTCAGAGTTTCTTTCTTAAAAGGTAGAAAACAATGATAGAGGAACATTTTTCAGATTGTTTCTTTCCTTGTGACAGTATTTCAGTTTTACTACCTATTAGTGACCTCATAACTAATCAGGAAACTTAAGAATATTTGATCTGCCTATTCAAATATTTTATAATTATTGGATATATTTCTCTTTAACATGAATAAAACTTGAGAAATAAATAAGTTCACGACCTGAGGTTTGCCACCAGATGGCAACCTCTGTTTTTTCCACAATCAAAACTCAGGAAAAAATTAGGAATTATAACTACCATAACTGTTAATGCATGACTTTACAGCAACTAGTGACCACAGTCCTGGCAAGAGCCAAAAGTTTTCAGCCGAATTTTAAACCAAAAATCCAGAAAATTCTACAAAACCTGGGCAACAATCCACGACCCAAATTGCAAGAAGTTGTATATTGATGCTCTGACTCTTTACTGCTAATGAGAACAGAATGAAGAGCTGCTGTAGGAGATCCAGACAAACAGACAGACAGATAAACAGACAGACAGACAGACAGTGTAAGGTATGTTACTGATGATAGAGATTAAGCTGCTTTACAGGAAGAAAACTTTGAACTCTGACGTCTGACTGAATCTTTCAGACTCACATAGTGAGATTGAAGTGTGTTTAGCAGCCAAAAACATCAACTAGTTAATGAGATCAACATGCAGAAGAGAAGACATATGAAGAATGACATTATTTTTCTGCACAATAAATAAATTCAAATTTCATTTCAATCAATTTTACCATATTTAATATTTAGGGTCTATTTTAATATTCAGGGTTATTTTTTTAGTCATTTATTTGAGGTGAAAAAATATCAGCATGTTGAAAGATTAGCTGCAATAAAACACATTTTTGGAAAATAAATGTAAATTTGTTTTATTCCAGGTCTGTTCAGATTGAACATTTTCACCCAGAGGCAAGAAGCTGCATATTTGGTGACTACGTTTCTGCCTGTACAGAAGCTTAACCTCAGATAAATGTAGCAGGAATACAGAGCAGAGTAGTAGTGGAGGCACTGGCAAGCAGTCAGACAGACAGGCACAGAGAGGCAGACAGACAGATAGACACAGACACAGACACAGACAGACAGAAGCGGCCAGAAAACATGGGAAAGGAAGACTTACTAACTGTTTTTGTTCCCTGTGGCAGGGTGCAGCCCGACATGGACTTGTTTGAGCTCTGACGTTTAGTAGGGTCAAGAGTGACCCTATTGGAGCAGAGAGGGAAGAAGATAAGGAAATGAAGAAAAGGATGAGAGGAGTGGAAAAAGTCAAAAAGTCATGAAGAAAAGTGAGGAGAGAGTGAGAAGGGAAACCAACAGAAGTGAAAGATGAGGAAAAAGCACAGGTAGAGGAGAACGACAGGAACAAAAAATAAAAATCTGTGCTCTATAGTTCAGGATAAAAAAGAAAGACAGGAGAGGAGCACAAGACTGCCAGAAGAAAAAGATCAGTTTGTTAGAAAAGAAACTAAACAAACAAAAATACAAACAAACAAACAGGTAAAGCATTAATAAGCAGCCAAGAAGAACTGACTGTGAAAGACAAAGTTTAGGTCCCCTGATCGACAGACCTGGGTCAAGAAAGTTTTTATTTTTTTTTTTTTTTCACAAATTTTACAGCTGGAGTTTTCACGGAAAAATTAAATTTTTTACAATAAATACAAGTGGATTTGGTTCGGTGTCCGGGGCTGTACAAACATACAGGAGAGTGGGACAAGGCTGCGAAGAGTCTCTGCTGCAGGTGAAGTCAGTACGCGGTCAGAATCCGTCAACGTCGGTGTACCCTTGGAAATGCTCGTAGGACGGTAAAAAAAATCTATTTTTTGCTAAAAAAAAAAAAGTGAAGAATAGGGTGCAGTGTCAGGTGTCAATTCTCAGTTGGGTTTTGATTGTTTTTTTTATTATCAATGCATGTATTTTGATCGTGATTCGACAAATTGATTTTCTCATGACGATCGTAAGTGAACTTGAAAAATAAGACAAAATTCATTTCCCACATGGAGGAGCCAAACCTTTGTGTATCTACAGACATTTACTTCATATAAATCCATCATCAGCTTGTACAGGTTTCTAAGACCACATGCTTGGTTGTTTAAATGGACAGGAATTGAGAGGCTGCTGACATGAACAAAAACAGAGGACAGAGAACTGCTTTGACAAAGTGAGACCCAGGTCTGAGATCCAGAAGGACAGAGCCTGATGGTATTTGTTAAGCTTTATTATTAGAGAAGAAAGGCAGATACGTTAGTAATTGTTAAGGAAGAGACGGTGAAAGGCAGCGCGGTTAGCTTAATGACCCTCACGTACAGGCATTCAGAACATGGGCCGGACGAAACGTCCAGTTACAAATCCTGCTGCATCAGATCAAATTAATTTACAAAAACAGCTGCAGTTAAACCATAACTTTAACTCATTTATATAATGTCTATATTTCACCCCCTCCTCCCTCCTCAACCCTAATATGAAGAGTTCTGACAAGAACAGATCACCTGAAGAGTCCATTCATACTTGTCTACTTCTGTCCCAGCTTCTCCTCTTACCTTCGAGTCAACTTAGACGTGAGTTTGCTCAGCAGGTTGCTTGTGGCCCTGGTCCTGGTGTGGGACAGTGGGCTGGCATCATGAGACGGTGTGGGAGAAGCTGGGGGAGCCACAGACGGTGGTCTGCGATCCCTAATTTGCCCACCGTGGATAGTGCTTCTCACCGTGGTTCCCCTCGAAAGACGGCTGGTGGGTGTGGAGGCAGAAGAGGACACGCCCGACGCGCCGGCGATGCTGTGGCTGGAGGGTGAGGCAGGGGGAAGGCGGTGGGATGCGGTACTGAGGAGAGGGAAGGATAGGAGAGAACAGAGTCGATTAAATCTTTAACGAAAAAATTTATATTTAATCAATGACGACGTTCAGCTTTGTAAACCACAGAAGTCTTTCACTCAGCTCAGTCCAATCATAGATATTGTAGGATAACAGTCAGGTTCACTGGTGGACTTTGGTCAGCAAGGTTTCCGGCTGGTTATCAGTGAGGTGCTCGGCACCGCCCTTATAACCACTGTATGAGATGTTGGCACCAGCATTCTGCCGACAATCCCATCATTAAGATGGATCAATAAATGAGTATCATGCTCCAGTAGGCTCAAAATCACGGTGCAAAGTGCTTTGGTGGCAGTCGTGGAGACTGCTGGACCCTCAACGTGGCTATGGATAAGCAAGTGAAAACTGATGGATGGAAATGAATTAGCCGCAATGCTGCCATCTAGTGATAGCTGGCTAGACACATACATAGGTACAGTAGGTAGGTACCTAAAAACATTTACTTCATATACAGTCGTTTATCACCTAAAAAGGTTATAAAGTCAAAGCATCATTTGGACAAACCCAGTCATCCTTATCGGATTACCAATTTCACCAAAATATAATCATGGATGCAGTGATCGGCCAAGAAAACTGCAGTTGAAGTACACGCTGTAGATTCAGTTAGTAAAATTGCAGCAGTGCCTCTGGTGTCTACTGTCCTACTGTCCAAATAAAACTGTCTCAGAGAATCTGAATGAATAGCGGTGATTTTTAAGGCCCAGTTGTCACTCAAGAACATCTGACCTCCATCCTCCTGTGAGTTTACATCAGGCTTACATCAGGTCTGAGTTTTTTTCCCCACTGGACTCTGTCTTTGTTAGACCAACTTTTGTCAACCCACTAAATAGAAACACAGACACTCGACTTTTAACGCTCTGGCTCGTGGCCTGGGGCTACTTTTCATTACGCTCTAGATAACAACCACAAACACAGTCCAACTGAGGGGTGCAGGGTTAGATGAGTTGGACGAGCTGCCCCTGTTGGGAAAAATCATTTAATGTCGGTGTGAATTAGTTGGTAGCTGTAGTTCACGCCTCCATCACAAAACCTCCAGTGAAAACTCACGAGTAGAATAAGAATCAACCTACATGGAGATACCAGTAAAATAATGATGTGAGGAGACAAAGACAAGACAAATTAGCAAAAAAAAATAAAAATCAAACAACTACTGACAAATCCTTGACCTGCCTCCGAATGGTGCTTTGAATGTTTATCTGGAATTTACCAATACTAATAATCAGTTTTATTAGGTTTTATGCGTCTTTATTGCTATGTTATCGTAAAGTGTGTTTACACAATTGGAAACACAGAGTCACTATTGTACAAAGTCAAAGATGTGTTCGCAGTTCTTTCAGGATACATACAGTAAATACATTATTATTATTTATAATAATAAATAAGTATTAAATTATTTATCTTATGTCTTTCTAACAACTATTTCCTCAAATTGTAAGTTGCTTTGGATAAAAACTTTTGCTAAATGTGTTGTAAAATAATTCATCTTGATGATGAATCAAAGTCAGTCCCATCAGCCACTTGGTGAGGACAACTGTCAGTCCAACACAGGGTGAAATATAAAAACAAAAAAGTAACTGGAGGAGAAATGCTATAAATCACACAGCATGTGTAGGGGAGGGGCTTAGGAAAATTTTGTTCTCAAATCTCCAACACCTGATAAAAATTCACCACCACATGACAGCAGTGTGAAAGATGAAACAGCGCCCCCCTCCCACTCTAATCCCCGGCAGCTGCGTGTGGGGGTATCAGCATCGGGTGTACAGGAAGATGTAAAGGAGACAAGGACAGACGACGGCTCCTCTCTCACCTGTTCTCTTTGCCGTTCTGCAGCAGTGTGTGTCTGTCAGCGCTGGGTCTGTCTGTGCAGACGTAGGTGTTCCGTCGAGTCATGGCACTTGCAGGGAGATTTTTCTGAAGAGACAGAATAGAGATCAGAGTGTTGAGAATATATGTCTTCAAAAGACCAGATCTTTATGAACGAGAAGAAAGCAAAAGATTTATATGTGAAATTTAGATTTAAGTATATATGTAAATATACATATATTATATATATTTACATATATGTACATATGTAAACATATATTTACATATATGTTCATATACACATATACTTATATATAAACAACATATATATAACACATATACATAAACATATACACATGTCCCCACATATATATAATTATTTGTGTGTGTGTATATATATATATATATATATACACACACACGTGTATATATATACGTGTATATTATATTTGTTAATATTTGTTAATATATTTGTTAATTTGTTAGATATGTTTGCATATCTCTATATCTATACAATGTATTTACGTAGCTACAAAAAATAAATAACAGTACTAACTTACAGTAATTTAGACGTAATAATTACATGAAATATATAACAATAATAACCCAATTATTCGACAACACCACACACAGGTGCCACTCACATGTTCAAATGTTTTACTGCTACTGATGTCTCTTAATGTATTTGTTATAATCTGGAGCATTAATTTCGCAATGGATATTCCTGAGGGATTAATAAAAAATTCTATCTATATATCTATCTAAATTATATATTTTTCACAAATGATAAAAACAGTGTTTTCGATAAAGGGAAAATATTCTTGTTTTTGTGCTAATTCGGATAACTATAAACTGTAAAAATTGGGATTATAGACATTCCAAGCATTTATATTGAAATGCTACAAAAAACACTGTGAGGGGTTCACAGTTTATTAAAAGTTTTAAAAAGAAAAACTTACTGTGGTTGAATTGACTTCCTTGCGGCGGTCAGGGATCTCTGACTTATTTGGGTTGTGGGCGGAGCTGACCATTGGACTAGAGGGAGTCTGGAGGTTCCGGGAGCCGACTGTATTAGTGCTGGCCTTGCGCGTTGACAATCGCTCCTCTTTGAGTCCCGTCCCTTCACCTACACCGCTAGGACTTCGTTTGGGATACGCCGAGCCTGGGATTGCTGGACCACCTGAGACGGAAGGAGATTAACGAAAGATTGAAATGTGATTGTTGATTCAGAACTTCGTAAAAGAGTCACGAAGGTGTGTGACTTTTCTTACAAATATCCGAATGCCGTCTTTGGCGGTGGTATGTTGAAGCGCTGCGCTGTGCCTTGTGACCCGAGGTGGACGACGGTGCACCAGAGGAGGAAGAGGACGTGGAGTGTTTGCTGCCTCCATTGGTGATGGCACTGGGCCGAACCCGAGCTAGATTTAGACTGCTGCCTGTCCGAGACTCTGTGCCATTTGTCTGTAATGAGGACAAATCAAATGTCCAATAAGAATTTAACATTACTCATGCTGAAATATTTACTTCTGTACAATTGTCCTCGAGTTAGAAGACAGATTTTAAGTCTTTCTATTGCTATGATAGAACAGACTAAGTTTGATTGTGAAAATATATTAAAACATAACATAAAGCAGGTCAAAAGTTTTATTCTATGTCTTGTTCAGTTAGTTATTACCTCATACCAATTTCTCACAACATATTCAACATATTAAATGTATATTTGTCCTCACCTCAGTCTTCCGTCCCAGCAGCAGGTAGGTGGCAGTGACTTCGTTGTATTTTTTACTGGCTAAAGAATCTCTGATCTCATCTCTGGTGAAGCCCATTCCAACCATCACATCTAGAGCCAAACAATCAAAGAGTAAAACAAAAAAAAAACAACTAAACATAAAATAGTCTGTATATATATGAACACTTTATGCTTTATTTTTAGGAGTGAAACATATGGTAAAACGTATATCTCACCAATGCGGCCCGTGTCGTTTAGGTCTTCATCAGATTCCGTGTGTGGTTTCAGCTCTTCACTGTCGTAGCCCACATTTATCCATTTATCTTTCATTATTTGCTGCAGAAATATAAGACAACCAATGTTTTTATACAAGTTTTATCCATTATTAACAAGTAGGAGACACAGAAGAAGGTGAAATGGAAAAAGATTCACTGAGGCGACCCATAAAAAGGGAAAAAAATTATATTTAATTGAATGTATCTCATCTGCATTTTTTTATAACCTTTGATTATTTACCAGTTTTTATCAGTTATTTTGGTGAAATGTGTCCTTACTTCAAGTGAACAGCGCTTGGTAGGGTTGAGAACCAGGAAGCGGCGCAGGATTCCCTCGCAGTCTGTAGACATGTAGTAGGGAACCCGGTATTTCCCTCTCAAAACACGCTCTCGTAGTTCCTGAACACAACACACACATTCCATTAGAACGCAATCAACCTTTGGCTCATGATCCACATATTAAGAAACCAACAAAGTTAAGTCTACCACCTTAAGGTTCTGTCCATCGAAGGGCAACGAGCCGCTGACCAGCGTGTACAGAATGACACCCAGGCTCCAGATGTCCACCTCTGGACCGTCGTACTTCTTACCCTGGAATAGCTCAGGAGCAGCATAAGGAGGGGAACCACAGAACGTGTCCAGTTTACTGCCTGCAGTGAACTCGTTACTGAAGCCAAAGTCGGCAATTTTGATGTTGGAGTTTGCATCTAGGAGCAGATTTTCTGCCTGCAGGACAGAGGAGACGCAGTAAAACGAGTTAAATGCATAGCATTAGGAGAATAAAGTGTAAATTGCCATTAAAGATAAGAAACTAAAAGCAGCAAATAATTGCATTTAATGAAACCAAACTAAGAAAATGTGAAATCACCTTCAAGTCTCTGTGAACAATGTTCCTCTGATGACAGTAGTAAACTGCCGACACAATCTGTCAATTGACAATGACATCACAAAATGTAATCAAACATAGGAATTTATAAATAACACCCTTAAATCTCTTGTTTACAACCATTGATGTTGTTGCCTACAGATGAGCTCAACTATTTAAGGTTTTGCTTTTAACCGTCTTAAACAATTAGGTAAATAGGGCAGCAGTAAAGGGATCAACAGACAGAAGAACATATGGAGAGAGGAGGTCAGCTTTGGCCTTCACCTGTCTGAACTTGGCTCTGGCCTCCTTTTCCTTCATTCTGCCATGAGCCACGAGGTAGTCGAACACTTCACCTGCGAGGATGACAGCATTAGAAAGAACGTCTGTAAGAAACATCCTCGTGTTTGACTGATCGTCCGAAGAGGCCACAGAGGCTGAGGTTCATCTACAGCACAGGTGCCAAAGTCAGGTCCGGGGGCCTAATCTGGCCCACAGTTTAATTATATCTGGCCCGCGAGATAAAATCAAATGTGTACTAGAGTTGTCCCACGAGTATGTAGAGAACGAAAAACGTGCACGTTTACAGTTAATTTCTCCATATAAATATATTATATATATATATTGACATCCCTGATCTACAGTATGTTGGTTAGTGATCTGGTGCGTGTTCATCAAACTCTGGGCTCGCAGGTTAAATGCAGCACGACAAATCTTTTTTTTTTTGGTCCTCGAAGGCTCATAATGAAAACCTTCTTAGCCTGATAAATATTTTATTTATTACACAGCAATGAAACTTCAATAACAATTGCATAAATATTAAAACTCTGCCTTTTTCAGGTCAGAGAAATAAAGATTAAAACAATCCAGGAAATATAGATAAAACATGACACCAGTGAACTCAAATGTTCCTACATATCTATCAGTGGTGTCAAAGTGCCCTGTGAAAGTGACTCACCTCCACTGGCGTACTCCATTATCAAATAGAGCGTCTTCTCCGTCTCAATCACCTCAAACAGCCGAACTGCATCAAGCGGGACAAGAGACGTCAGTGTTGAGACACACACAGACATAAAATCACACACACTATAATGGCAGTGTGTTTGGTGCTCACCTATGTTGGGATGCTTGAGTGTCTTCATGATGCGTACCTCCCGAAACAGCTAATGAAAGAAGAAAAAAAAGACAGAAAACGTTAATAATTGCAGACAGAAAATAAACAAACATTATCAAATGTATTAATGACATAGTAATTTATCACTTTGTCAACAACTACAAACATCAAATGACATTAAATTGTTTGATTTAATGTCAATTGGTCAACATTAAACGACTTCTCACTTAACATAAAAATATCCTGTTACATTAATAGTAAATAGTAATGGTTTCCTCGGCAACACAAAAACTATAGAGACCACGTGGTAAACTCAGGGCCCGCAGGCCAAAAGTGGTCCAATTAGCCTTTTAGTGTGGCCCGCAGGAGCAAAAAAAACATTTTCCGTGTTTATGTTTAACCTGGGGTAAACAGTGATAATACAAAGTAGTTCAATTTATACAGTCTTTGATTTACACCTGGACCTTGAAGGACGTTTGACACCAGAATTTCAACCAACCACCATCTACTACTTAATATGGAAGAAATGTCTTTGTAAAGCATAAAGAAGGAGCTTTATTGATCCCAAACTGGGAATTTCTTTCAGCTGAAATGCTGACAGTGATCTCAAACACGACGCAGTAAAACTACATGTACTACTGCAGTAACGGCTCTTTTTTGTTCTTTGGTTTCAAGCTGGTCATTTGTCACAAAGAGGTTTTTCGGTTAATTCACACAGTACACATCTGGTCAATGGACACCTTCCCCCTTCATCCGTCTTGCGTAGACGGACGCGTGCATACATCCTCTTCATCACGCTCATCTATTTAGCCCTCGTGAGCCCACCCAAGGGAGTGACACATTGGTGCTGGGCTGACTGGAGAGCCTCCTCCCCTGGGTGCTCTCCCATCCTCCCCACCCATTCATCACTGGGCTGCAGACTGCTACCTCATCCTGCAGCTCTGATGGTGTCTGGCATCGAAAAAAGAAACGAGGAACCAAGAAAATGGTCAACCTGGGATTTCAAAGCCAACAAATGTTGATGAAGTAAAGATTAGGGTTTAAGAGGCAAATATACAGTCATGGTCACATGTTCCCTGGTAAGTGTTTACAAATCTTTTCTTTCTATACTAACCTCGGAAAAGATTTATGACTTTTCAGTATGTGAGGGTGTGTATGTGAGTGAGACTCACTGTGGATCCATTGAGTTCTCTCTTTTGCCTCATCACATGAGGTGACTTAGACGTTATAGCACAGATAAGTGATTGCTCATGGCCCAAAGGTCCAACTGGGCAGGTTTTACTGTTGAAAAAAATTGTACCAGGAAGTCCTTCTGTCTGCTGTTTATGAAGCGTATAGTTTTTATCAGGATTATCAGGAGCTGTGCCACCATTCTCTGGCTGGCACTCCATCATTACCCTGACAGAGAGAAGTGGCAGATAAATCTTATCGTATACTCCAAAGTTCTTACTGGTGGCATTCACACCCAAAAAAGAAGCAATTCAGCTGTTCCTCTGGTTAAACCTCCCTCCACCATTAGGTGCAATGTTTGGAATACTCATCCTCAACCCACAAAGGCCCACAGTATGGTGGAGTGTGATTTGGGTGGCAGTCATGGAGACTGCTGCCCCTGCAATCCGTTGGTGGATGAAGATAATTGATTGAATGATCAGTAGGTCCCTTTTAATTTTACTTACAGCCTTTACATTTTTATGAACGTTAAATTGGACATCTTACTGCTGAAAAAAAACCACTTATATACGTGAGGACAAGGTTTTTAAATAACAAGTTAACAATAAGAATAAAATGTTAACATAATAAAGTAACAGCCACGTCACTATGAAGGTAGTGGATAGTGAAGGAGGAGGCAACATCTACATTTTCTGAAAATCCAAATGAATTCAATCCTTAGTCATGCTGTGATGCATGTTCAGAAAATAGGTTCAATACCCAACAGCAAAACTGCTGCTCCAATGGCCCCAATCTCAGTGCATATGATTAAACAATGTTGTCAAACAGGCAGAACCCGAAACTTAAAATGAATCTCTTCCCATAGCTTAGCTGGCCGTAAACTGCATACAACTGCAGATCGCGTTTATTTTGATCAGTACCTTCAAATCTGAGACGTCTCTATTAGAACGCCTACGAAAATCCTTTGTCAGCTTTGATGTACTCTCTCCCTGTGCTACTTTTTGATGTGATTTCTGTTGAGATCTTTTCACAGTTTAGTAATAACACTTCCCCTGATGACATAATATAATAGGCCATGTGGGCTGGTCTGAGGGCAAGTTGATACAGATACCAGCACAGTGAGATTCCATGTATACAATAGACCCCGAGTTAAAAAAAAAACAAAAAAAAAACGATGTGTTAATCACAGACAGTAGCTCGGTACTGAGAAACAAACTGTAATAGAAATTCTAATGGGAACAAATTATAATAAAGATATTTTCAAAATAAGACTATTTGTGTTGATTCCACGACATCTCATGTCCTGTGTGTATATTTTTAAAACAGGAAGTAATCATTATAAACAAACGCTCTCTGGTCCACCGGGAGTGTGGGTAATCGAATTAAGTGCATCAGCTGTTCGTCTTCGTTCTGAGAAGAATTATCACCCAAGCCTCTTCTCCCATCACACCTCCTTCTTTTCTTAACCCCCAATTCACCTCCTTCTCCTTCTGATCTGCACTCACTCTGTTCTGGACTTGATCATAGTGTCGATTATCAGCTGCAAATGTGGCTAGGTAACTGATCACATCCTCACTCTGGCCACTGGATGGAACCACAGCAGGAAGCCGTCGAGTAAATACTCGGATGGAATAATGGCAGAAAACAGACACTCAGAAACCTCAGCAGCTGGCCAGGAAATTGTTGAGTCACACTGGTATTGATTAACAGTCCAATCAGACCTCTGGTCGTTTTGATTTAAAGCCATGGTTATGATGTTGCCTACCTCACTGAAATGGAACATTTGTCCTCTGGGCAAACAAAATAAATGATTGTTTTTCTTCTTCTAATTGATTATGCCTAAAAATTGTCCTGACATTGCTTTTTTAATGTCTTATTTATATATTTTTTATTTTTAAAACATTATCAATCACTTGGGAGTGAGCAAGGGGCAGCCAGCTGAGCCAGCGCCTGCGGAGCAGAGTGTGGGGACGATACCACACTCAGGGTACCTCAGCGGTAGGGGGATTCGAACCCGGGACCTTACAGACCCAAGTCTGTTTCTAAAACCACTTGGCAACCAACTGCTGAGTCCTTTTTAATTATTATTATTTAAAAAAAAAAAAATGTTATCGTGCCAAAGGTATTTCTCACAAAGCTTGGATTTTCTACCAACCCAGGAATTTGAGGGGTGGGTGTTATAGGTCACGACAGTCAATCACAGGGCAGTCAGTGAGGAAGAAAAGAGAGGAGGAGGAGGAGGAGGAGATCGGCTGCATATGTTATCTTCATTCCTAGTCATTTATTTTCGACACAAGTTCAATTTTCACAGCTTGTTTTAAATTCTTAGTTTGGAAATGACCAACAACCTCCGTCTGTGAGAAAGAAATGACTGATCAACAGCTACATAAAAGATTCTAAAGATGTCTTCTACGGATCGTCTCCGTCTTTTCTCCCACATTGACACAAGTGCTGCGTTGGTTTGATTCATGTGTCTGGTCTCCCAGGCTATTGACTCTTGACCTGTTTATCCAGACCCTGTCCTCCTTCACACAGACACCACAGAAAGATCAGCAGGAAGGAAAAAAAAAACAAGGAAATGATAATAGATGTTAATTCCTCACAGTGAAATTTCTAATCCTTAGCCTGAACTCTTAAACACGGCAGAGTCACAGACGACAGGAACCACATTTTCAATTATCAGCGGCGGCGAATCACATGATCAGAGACTTTGAGGGAGGAAATGAAACGAAAGAGGAAAGAAAGAAGAATAGAGGAAGGGGATGAATGAACACACAGGCCTCTCTCTGCTCTCATGTCATGTGAACACCACTGATTACGACACTGTACTGTCAATAAAACTGCCTTCACTACATGCTAGAGCACAAGTTTTTTTTTTTCCCTATCAAGCAAATTCTTACAAAAAACTGCCCTACGGTGAAACCTACACAACCCAGAGAAAACTTAAAAAACAACTTAACCTTGTTTAAGATGAACCTATATTGAGGTTTTACGTTAATAATTAAATAAACCATAATCAATTACAATTTCAGATCCGTACCTTTACATTTTTTAAGTTTTCTTTCCCCCGAAACTATACATACACAAGACATCTGCAGCGTCCAATGAAGGATCTGCAGCATGACTTTGTGATACAGTATAAACTATTTTTTGCTCACTGACGCTGGTCTCCAATAGAGTAAAAGGCAAGGAGTAATGAACCTGAAGTCAGTGTGAGACTCTAATGAGCGTCATTACTCAGGGCTCTGCCTGTGCTGCTTTGCTTGTCGCTGGGAAACATTCAAACAGACTTTTTTGAGGCCAGGTTTCTCCTCTTGTTGCCTGTTGCTAGGAACACAGCCTACATTATTTAATAAAACTAATACTGTATGGACACAACTTCCATTCCCTTAATGTACAGCTGTAATTGGAGCCTGTCAAGGAGATGGGCTAAATCATTAATGAGGGGTAGCGTGGTTCTGCTGGCAGGTCGGCCCAGATCACGAAAAGCCTGACTCAGCCAGTTTAAATAGGTATTTGTGCTTATAGTGCTGGATAAAACTGGAATAGAATATAAGATGCAGAGTCACAAGAGGACAAGGCATTGTGGGAAAACCTTCTGCTTTCACCTTTTCACCCTCTTGTCCTTTTATTACTTTATTATTCCTTTTACTTTGGTGCAGAATGACAACAATGCATAGAAGAGTATGATTATCCACAGACACTCACAGGGACAAAAGCGATCCAGATAATAGCATTACGCGTACGTTGAAGAGACTTTATCCGCCTGTTACCATTTATTTAAGTATTGTCACATTGAAACACGCTGTGGTTCTCTTTTATTCCCTCTATCTTGTCTCCCTCCGTGGGCCAAGACCCCCATCAGATACCCACACCAGCTCAGCCACCCCTTTTGTTCGCTTGTCTGGAATTCCGCTACTGGGTGAAGGGGCCCGTGTGAGGGGGGAGAAAAACGCTGTTCATAGGATTACATGGTGGCCTGGCTTTGGTCCTTTACACCGACATGTGGACTTCTCTCTTTGAAAGGACAGCTACAAAAGTCTTTCACAGAATAATACTTGTAGGGAACTGTGTCGTCTGGCTAAGGTAGCGGCGTCCAAGTCTTTTTCCACTTCTGGGCAACATCAACAATACAATTTCCCCGAAGGGACAGTTGTAAATAGAAGACTATAGATCAGGGGTGGGCAAACATTTTGGTTTGCGGTCCACAATTGGTCCTAAAACTGGACCAATGGGCTGGATTAGGACCAGATGGATGGACCGTTCATGAGACCAAAGATAAATGAGATGTAAGAAGTAAAACAAAGGGAGAAGTGAAATTAGGACATAACACTCAGTGGCAACTAATTTCAACAAGTTTGGCAGGCCTGGTTATAAAGCTGAGCGGGCCACATCTGGTCCCACGGGCCTTAGTTTGCTGTAGATGTAACCACATATATTAATACATGTTACTGCAGTTTATTATTATTTATTTACGTAATGAATAATGTCCATTGTTGTGTCATAAAACCATTTTTCATTGATCAGGTAAAGAAAACCCGTTTGACACAGGTGAGCAAAGGAGACACAGCAGAAACCTCTGAAGGTTGTGCATGTCACAGCTAAAGAAAGACTATTTGTGGAAAAACAGTCTCTCCCACTGGGAAAGAGACAGCAATTTAACATTTTAAATTAATTGTCTCACATTGTCGAACTGTTTTTGGTCCCAAAATGCAGTCTTTCTGGGAGACAAACACAAATAAACACATTTTAAGATATCGTATTCAGACATGGACACCAGTGAAACTTACAGATTATATTCAGCACAGGCAGCACTGAGCTCAGTTTCCCACAAAGAGCACAATGACTTACACACAACTGTCCATCACCCTAGTTTCACCTTTGTTAAACCAGTGTCAATAGTTTATCTGGTAACGATAACAGCGCTGAAACAATATTAACTTTGCAGTAAAGTATGTGAGAAGTTATATCCTGGTGTGGCCTGGAATATAAAACTATCTACTCTAATCGATTCAGCCAGGAAACAGATATACTGCCTGTTGGCAACCAAACCATCCAATCACTGTTAGTGATCTGCTTCCCTGAAAAGGAGATTTAACGGTGTGATAATAGTCCTGCAGGTGCCGGATGGTTTAGGTTTCATGCTCACAAACAGATATGATCTCAATGCTTTCTGCACCTCAATAATCGCCATTGGAGATGTTGAAGGATTAAAAAGCTAAAAAAAAAAAACGATGCTGTAAAGTATCTGAAAGTCACGTGACTCCTGATCATAAGCTCAAACGCATCAATCAATGTAACCTTAATATAATTCCCTTGAATTTTGCCACCTTGTAGAACTCAAGCCTACAGAAAGGAAAACTTTTTTCTAAACATGTGACATCACGTCATCACGACACGACAAGAAATGCACATTTGCTACAGGTTTGGTGGCTACAAATGTTTGGTTTTTAGGGAAAAACTATTTTTACGTAAATGCATTAACAAAAATAAGGGATAACTACACAACATAAGCACTGAACCAGATATCACCTACCTTCTGTAAGCTGGTTGGATTCAGTTGTGTTTTATCAATTATCTTGATTGCAACCTGTAGAGAAACAGAATAAAACCAAATAAATAATGCAAATTCACCAAAATCATACCTTTTCTCATTTGCTTAGTTAATATTACATTATAAAAGGTTAGTTTTTGGAGGCAATTTTGTATTTCTTTGCCCTCATTTCTGCAAATATAGTGAAAAAGGGTCTCCAAAACCTTAACGTGAAAAAACATGACAAATTACTAGAACAACAGCCGTGATTAAAAAGTGTGAACAACATCCAGGTCACATTTAATCAAGCTAGAACACGAATCATTTATTTTTTTTCTGTGAATAATGATGTTATTAACTGAGCTTATGTAGGTCATGGTCTTGGTAAAGATTACAGAGTATTAAAATAACATGAAATAAACAAACTCTCTCTCTTTCTGAAGGACTGGGCTGTTTGTGTCGTCTTAAAGTCTTGTAAAAAAGACAAAAATAGAAGTTTTAGTTCTGCCATGACAACTGTTTCATTTGTCAACAACTCTGTAGTGAACTCACCTCTATGCCAGTCAATATGTGCCTTGCCAGCTTCACCTTGGCGAAGTTACCCTTGCCGATGGTTCTGAGGAGGCGGTAGTTTCCAATGTGTGGCTGCTCGTCCGAACACAAAGCAATGGAGTTACGACATCTGGCACCAAGTGAGCGGCTGGACCAGCCGGTACCCTTCTCTGAGCGGCTGGCCGACAGAGAGGTGTGCTGTGGAGAGAGATAAAGCACGAGTCAACAAAATGAATTCATTTTATTTATCACCACAAACATAGTTTTTCTTTCTTTAAATGGCAAAAGTGTCACTTCCTAAACTCTATATGACATTGGTCGTCCTATAGTCAAATCAATGACGTCTGGCATCACATACACGGGGGTGAAAAACAAGAGTAACTAAGGCAGCGAATGTTATCATCTAACCACTCAGTCTGCATTCCTCACATTCATGCGTGGCCATTAGGCCAGTGGTGATAGACATGTGATTTGTTGCTGATGGAACTTTTGATTCTGATGAAAACATAAGCTGAGAATCAAACACGAGAGATGTGCAAAATGTAGAAGGATGTATTTGAAGGAATCCATATTAGTTATTTTGTTTGTAAATGTGCCAGAATACTAGTATAAAAAACCAGCTACCAACATTAATAAAGGAACTCTATCTAAATTAGATTAGATAGAACAAGAATTGTTTTTTTTCAATGAGTGTTCAACTTGATAAGTAATAAGTAGGATAAGTAAAGTCAACCTTGTTATCGTTTTATTTCGCTCGGACATCACCTGACCACATGGTCTTAATTCTACGAAATAGAACAAGTTACTTTAAACTTAAGACAAAAATCATTGCAAAAAAATGTCGTCCATTTTTTAAAGCAAGGCTTCCTTGAGCTATAGATCACCCTATGTCAGCTTTCAGAGTTCAATAGAAAAGAAAAAAAATTAATAAAAAAAATCAGTTTCCCATAGATTCTGTGTAATAAAACACTGAACCAAAGGGAGGCTGTGGATCAGGGTTTTGAGAACTATAGGATTTACCATAAAATGTGGAGAACAAATCTATAAAATATAATTATTAATTCAACTTTCACATAAAGGTGGGGGCCGCAAAGTGTAGTTCCACTGGCCACAAATGGCCCACGGGCCGCAAATTTGAGACCCCTGTCCTAGAACAGGGATTCTTAACCTTTTTGGCACCAAGGCCCAATTTTTTCAGTGTTGAGTGACCTGGGGACCTTAATAATCGCAATTACAAATTTTCACGGCCCTATAGGGGGCACTTGCGGCCCAATTTTGGGCCGAGGTCCAATGGTTTAGAATCCCTGTCCTAGACCAATCAATTAGCTGATTGATGACAACAGTCCGACAACATGGCTGCCTCCACTGTTTTACTCAACTGAAGCAATACAGAGAATTTAGATTGAACAAATATTTTTTAATAAGATTCAATAAGAAAGTGGGAGAAGAAGCAACATCAGATAAGAAAGTACAATCAAGGATTTCGCACGTTGAAAGGCTCTTCAGCTGCAATCCTTCTATCACAATCCGTTACTTAACCCATGTCATTTTTCTCCTTCCTCAGACTCGGTCTCTACCACGCACCATTTTTCTTTCTTCCCTGACTCATCAACCAAACCCCAGACGAATCAATTTGATCCCTCCTCCTTACGCTCCTCTCCACCCCTTCTCTTTTGTCTTGATCTCCTATCTTTATTTTCAGTGTCTCACATGAATTCATGCAGCCTTTCTTCATGACCCCCCACCCAGCCCTGTATTCCAACAACACCACCTCATAATCCCACCATATTCTTTTCAAGGAGCTTCGCCCATGGATTCCCCCACCTCTTCTGATTATCATGCAGTGTTTTCCAAAGTCTTGGTAGATTATTGGGGGAGGCTGAGGCATTTGGGTGGGAAAGTGGGGGTAGGAGGGTGAAACCCCCCCCTGTGAATATTCAAATATAGAGGATTACATTTCTTAGATAAAGAACCAGTCGGAGGTTGGCTGTGCGTGCGTCTGTGAGTCTCGCAGCATGAACAGGGTGTGAGATAACATAGTGTAATTTTCACTTTTGTCAAACAAGCTGCACCTTGTCCCAGGGAACTGAGAGAACAATCTCAACGCCTCTACTGATACACTTCTCAACTCCTCGTATCCAAGTGGTGGAGAGTCTAGGAGGGACCGAGCTTGGCACGTTACATCAAACACTACAACATTGGATGTTCTCGCTCCATGTGGACATTTAATTTTTATGTTCGGCCTGATTATATGTGACGTGAAAATCCAATGAAATCAGGAGTCACAAAAACTGTTGATCCATTTACAGTATGTCAGAATGTGTCTTCTTCTTTTCGGCTTGTCCCTTTTTTTTAAGCGGGTCAACAATTTCCATCTCACCCTGTCCTCTGTATCTTCAACTCTAACTGCAACTACCTGAGAAATGCTGAGAAATGATGATCTTGTTGTTTAATTTTTGTTTTTTTATTTCAAGTCCTTATTCTGTTTTATTCTGTCTTATTTTCCTTTCTGCTTGTCCTTTTTTCAGGTGTTGCAACAGCGAGTCAACATTTTCCATCTCCCCCTGTCCTCTGTATCTTCTACTCTGACTCCGTCCATGTCCTCCCTCAGTGCATCCATCAATCTCCTCTTTGTCTCCTACCTGGTAGCTCCATCTCTAGGATCATTCTTCTACCAATGTATCCACTGTCCCTCCTCTGAACATGTCCAAACCATCTCAATCTGTCTTCTCTAGCTTTTACTCCAAACCTTCCCGTGTATTCATGACAAATGTATTTCAGCAATGTGAACAAATAATTAAAAACAGCACAAGTAAAAGCAGCAAATATTTATGGAACAACCTCTAATGTACAAATTTATCAATCTATCCGTCAATCTATTGACCTGAAGAGTTACGTTAACAAATGGCAGCATGATTATTTCTCTTTAAAATAACACGTATATTATTTCTTATAATAGGTTTAGCTAAAGGTGCGGTTTTTAATCTCAGGACCACGTCAGGAGAAGTAAGTTGGACCACAAAATGTGATTATAGTATCATCTCTATCTTTCCATGGTTAAATGCTGTAATTATGGTATCATTTATATCTCACAACTATTAAATACTCATTAAGTGACGTCATTGGTATTGGTTTCGTCCTCCGTCCTCTCAGCTAAGATCTGCAGTGGGACTGTGGTGACATGCATGTTTACATATCTGGCATTCCACTAGCACAACAGTAACGCAATTATTTTCCGTCTGCACTCAACGTCGTAGGTGTACGGCTGAATAGGATACGCACACAAAGAGATGAATGTAATCCCTTTGGAATTTTGAGTTCTGAATTGGTTACGAGTTCGACGTTGGACTTTCGGAATCTTCTATCCATGTTGTTCTGCTACACTTACAAACATCATGTGATCCTCTGCTTCCTCTTTCACATCCATCTGTGAGTGTTTTCTAAAAACCGGGCCACAGGAGTGGTACAGCATGAGGGCAGCGAACACACGGCTGCTACGTCAACAGTCATTGAGTGACGAACAAACGTGTTTCCAAACAAAGGCCCACGCCCCGAGGGAGGCGTCTGTCTGCACCGGGACTGGACGTAATCTCGGTTTCAGAGTGTGCATTGGTAGAGTGGTGTTGATTAAGGACAGGATGTGTGACGGCGATGGTGCAACCCTTAAGCCCTTTTATACTTCTGCTAAACACAGACGTACACTGACCCACAGTGTGTGCCCAGTTCCCTTTAGCTCAGAGGTGCAAAACTAATTTTTACCAGCGGGCCACATCGACAACACCCTTGAAGGGACGGTTGTAAATGGAAGACTGTATAGATGTCAATACTCCCAATTGCAGCTAATAAATATAGTTATAAGTAACAATTACTGGTATATATTTTATTTCTGTGTATTAAAACAACTTTTAATTTATCAGGTTAACAAACACTGCTCTACAGACAATTTAAAAACCTTCTCAAGCTCCCGCAGGCCACACCAGATAATTTTGCAGGCCAGATTTGGCCCCCGGGCCATGAGTTTGATACGTATGCTTTAGCTGCTGTATGGTTGTCCAGTTTAGGAATTTAGACCTAAACCAACAAAAACACAATAAGCAAAAATAAACCAAATAAAAACACAATATGAACCAAACAAAAAACGGAGAATTTTTCAAACTGTAGCCTCTGGTTACTATGTATTTGACAAACACAGTTGCGTAGGTTAGTTGATCAGCATCGGTGACAAAACCATAATATTCTTCTGTGTTAATTACTATTACTTATTACACTGCAAGAACCAGGTGATTTTATAGAGTCCTATATGAAGCTGTGACATTAATGAAGACCTTATGCAATACTCAGTCATCAGATAGCGTGTGGCAAGAGCGCCGGGAACTTGCATAACGTTTACCCGCATCATTTCCTGTCCAGCTAACAAAACTGTCAACAAGATGACAGCAGCCTCTGCTGCTCTCAAATGCTCAGCCAGCATTTCCTGGCAGCTCCCTCGAGGAAGAGGGAAGCTTTCAGGGAAAACATGTCACAGACCAAGACAGACAGGCTGTTCACGGTGCCGATCACATCAAGTTCTCTTCAAACCTGGGTCAGAACCAAAGTAGGCAATCACAGTATGACTACAGTGTGTAATCTTTAATATCAGCTCCACTGCATCTCAACTCTCTGTACCAGAGCACATTGTTGTGTCTTTCTCAGGTCCAGTGTGAGAAATGATCCAATTATACTTTGTTGTTCTGGGAACTATTTACTGCAAAATGCAGTTCTTTATCGTACCAGTGGTTCCCAACCACTGGGCCGGGGATCCATACCGGTCCGTGGGTGAATTGGTGTCGGGCCGCAGAGAAATAATGTTTCCTTTTGGCCCCATCTATTACTTCCACTTGGTCCATACCCATATCAACAAAAGAACTGACCAATAGCATGGCTAGGATTCCATCATCAATAATGCAACTAGATTTGATTAGGAAATATTTTCTCAGTCTATAAACAACAACAATAAACTCAAAATGACTGAGTCATTGATACAACTTTCGAAACTTTTTATACCGGTCTGGTAGGAGAAAACTATAGGCTGTGTGCACTTGAGAAATCCTTGTTGTGTGCGTGCACAGTTAATTTGGGTAGGAAGATTTTATAGGTAGGAAAATATTTCAGAACACCAGAAATTTTATTTTATCAAGGGGTATTTATTTGCCAAAACTTAACGACCGGTCTGTGAAAATAATAGACACATCCGTGGCGCAAAAAATGTTGGGGAACACTGCTCTATACAACAGTGACAGGCAAAAGAATTAAAACGTGTTACGTATACTGCCAGTAGGTGGCTATAAAACTACACATAGATGCTAAACTTGCAAGTACATGCAGAACAAATTGGTCAAAAGCATTTAATTAAATGTTATGTGCAAAGTCTGACATTTTTAACAGAAAGATTGTTTTTGCACTATTTTGTTTGGGGTTCAAATGGGAGCAGACCACAGAGCCTCACATTTATTATTTTTCCTGCATTTCCTGTGGGTTAGATGAACAGCGGTGTTATTCCAGTCCGGGTTTCGAAAGTCATCCGTGTCATGTGCCAAATGAAACACTGCAGCAAACAATGTTGGAAGTAATATTTGAACCACTTTTCCCTTAACATTTCCTTTGCACTGCTTTACATCTCGAAAGGGGAAACAATTGTCTTCCTGCGGAGCCAAAATGATTCCAAAATACACAAACCTTCAGTTTTATGAAACACTAATAGGCGGTTTTCCTGATTCATTGTCCCGTTTCTGAAATGAGCTTCATAAATCAATAATAATACAATGTTGCAACTGTCACACTGTTCTCTATCAAAACCTGATATTTTCATGGAAACTATTTCACTCATCTGTGAAATTGCAGACTTTGAACATCTACATCTGAAATGTTCCGAACTGCCTTCATTATGTGCTGCATTTAGGAACATAAATCAATAAGAGTCCAGTGTTGTGATCAAGGCTTAAACAGTTGAATGGTCAGACCTCAGCGTATGACGTGTCTCCGTTCACTATATGATACTATATGACGGGAAAAGACGTGAGACGTCTGTTCCACTCAGGAGACCCGTCTCGGTACATGTTGAATCATTCAGCGTTCGGCTGTGATTTTCAAAGCTGAATGAGAATGGCTCCATTTTATTACCTCACCCTTATGAGAGAGTGCGATGGCAGGGGAGTGTGATTACTCTGTCTGTGTGTACTGTATCTGTTACCTGGTCACCTGGA